>VWZU01015139.1:58087-108316 GCA_013397095.1 Sterrhoptilus dennistouni
GCGGGCCCGGCCCGCCCTTGCCCTCGGGGAGGGGGAGCAGCTCTGCCTCGCTCTCCTCAGTTCTGCCTCTCCCTCCGCGTTCCCGAGGTTGTCCCTCCGGCATCACCCTTCTCTCCTCTCCCTCCCTGCACCCCCCGCCATCCCTCCATCGGTGGGTGCAGCTGAGCGTCTCGTTTCGTTTCGCTCCTGCCTTTATTTTCTTTAATATCTTCTGCCCCTGGAGTTGGTCGCTCTGGTTATTTCCTCCGTCTCCGTAGTGCGATTGCAGGCGTTCAGGAAGGGGGGGAAGGTGGTAAATCCTGCTGGCGGCCCCGCGTCCCTCCCCGTGCCCTACGAGGGCTCACCTGGCTGCGGCGGCCCGAGCTCCTGGGGGATGGAAAAAGGTGAATCTGAGCATAGGAGTTGCTGCCGCTGCCTGACTTTGCTCAGGACGTGCTGTCTGTGCTGCAGAGCCGGCTGGATTAGTGCCTACGTTAACGTGTGCAGGTGAAAGTTCTCTTCAGCTGTCCTAGCTCTGAATTATGTTGCATTATAAAGACTTAGACTGAGTCTCACTAAAGAGCGGTCATGGATGTTTGCCGTGGGTAACATCGGTGTTAAAGAGCGAGGTGAACAAACCAGGAAAAACGTGAACTAACTGGATTAAGAATGTGAGATGGATTTTTTGGCAGCCTCTGTGAGCTGGGGTGATGCTGTGTGATCTGTGTATCTAATGACTGGGTTATTAACCTGGCATGCTCAGTGACCTTACTTAGGATTTCGTGTTTTGTCTTCCATTAATAAAACTCCTTCCATTAGTTAAAAAAAACACCCCGTAGTCCTGAAATAACTTAAGGGATGCAGATGAAAAACTCCTTTTTGTTGCTGTTTTATCAACTTTCTTGCAACACTGCCTCTGTTTCTTCGGTATGGTTTTCGACCAGAGGTGCTAAAAGCGACTTGCAGGCTGTGACTTCATGAAAGCTTTATCAGCATTAATTTCTCTCTCTGGTGAGGAATCTTTTGTAAAGCAGTGCGTTTCTCAGCAAGGACACCTCACAGCCTTCAGCTGTGCCTTACAGATTTTTATAGCTGTAGGTTTTTGCACATAGTCACTGAACTGTGCTGGCCTGTCAGGATGAAGTCATTGTGTGTTTCAGGGAGGGAGCTTTCATCTAGGCCTGAGTTTAGCTGTGAGATGAGCCTCTCTCTCAGAGTTCTGTGTTGTGGCCTTCACTTTTTTTTTTTTTTTTTTGCGCTGTGGGAAGAACCTTCAAAATGTAGATCAGAAATCTCATTTATAGTGCAAAAATATCTTTGTTATTGTTTCTGTGTTAGAAATTGCAGCAATATATCCAGTCCAAAACTTGTTGATGTATCTTCTGGTACAGGGTGTATTTTATTATGGTTATTTTATCATCTGAGCCAGGGCAAGGGAATGGGAGCAGATAATCCCAGCAGTAGCTGCACTGGCTTGCACTCACAGTCAGGTTTTTGAACATCCTGGGAAACAGCATTGCCAAGGTGTGTGCTGGGCACAGTCCAGTTCACATCAATGGGTGTTAAAAACTGTGTTTCGCTAACAAAGTGAAAAGCTAAAATACTTCACCACAGGTCAGGGACTGCAAGAAACAGCAGGATGGCAGTTGATGCCCTTTTTTGGCATCTCTGTGCCAGTGAGCAGATACAGAGATAACAGGGCCACCCCTGCCCCTCCAGATGGTGTGTGGTGAACTTGTACCCTGAAGCTGTTTCCCCTCCAAGTCCAAAAGGTTATTTTTTATTTGAAAACTTCTGATACTTTGTGTCTGCTGTGAGTGCTGCACAAAATTACTGTAAAAATTTCCAGTTCGGTTGAAATATGCACTTGGCTTCTGTATTTTCTACTATAAAATTAGTAACATAAAATGCCACGTTACGTATTTTATGCTCTTGATTATTGCTCTTGTGCCTTGGGTGTGAAGTGACAGGGAGCAAAGTCTCAGTTTATAGCGTGTGCTTGGTCAGGAAAGTGTTGTAGCTGGTGCCACAGCAGCTGTGCTGAGTTGTAGTGACTGCAATGGAGTGTGATTACCTATCAATCCCCGGCACGCAGGTTGTGCAGCTCAGTGCTCTGTGTTTCGTGTTTTGCTCTGGTTGCTAATGCAGTGAGGATCTGCAGAAGCTTCTCCCTAGGGGGGTGGGGTAGAGGGCAAGCTGTGAGTGTGCAGATGGAGATGTTTCCTGCAACTGCAAAATCCATTTAAATTTGTACACTTTAATAAAGGAAAGCAAAGCAGGCCCTGGTGCTTTTGTTTTAGACCCACAGCTAATGTGGACCTCTTCGGAGATGATGGTTATTTACAGGTACTCTGTATGTGCCATAAGGCTTGTTACACAGCAAACGAGTGTCTTTTGACTCTTAAAATCTTTCACTGTCTTTCTCATTTTTATCCTAATTCTTATGTTTCTAGATTATTGGATTAGGGATTTGAAAACAATAAAATGCTTTCGATTGTATGAGTAAAAGGGCAAATGAAGTATTCCTAAGATATTGCTGTTACAGTCAATCTTCCATTTTGATTTTGCAGCAGAGAGAATAATGTTTGAGAAATATTGATCACAACATAAAATACCAGTACAGGAAATAGAGGAAGATGTTGGCTGAAGAGACTACGTGAATGTTCTCTCATCTGGATTTGAAAACCCTTAAAGGCATTTAATGTTTTCCCTAGTGCAGTCATTTTTTTACATAATCAGGTTTTGAGTAAAAATAAACTCAGCAGAGCAGTATATTTACTGCGGTGTTGTGGTTGCACTTTCTCAGCTTTGTAAGCAGAAAAGGCAAGTTATCAGGCCAAACCCCATCCTAATGTCCTCCAGTTCAACTCTGCCAGAAACGTTCAGCCTGTGGTACAGGCTTGTGCCTTACTCCTGTAGCAGAGGTGGAGTGCTAGGGGTGGATCCCTGTCCTAAGGGGTCAGCCCCTTTCTAACCCCTTTTTTGTTTTGGTCATTCTGTATGTGAAACTAAGGGCTGAGCACAGAGCTAAGCGTGAGCCAAGATCCTCAGCACTTCCTAGGACTGCGGGACATTCTTTGAGCAATTACTTAGTCATGCAGTCGTGTTTGTTACTCTGACTTAATTAATCCAAATACATGTAAATGTTGTGTTGTCTTTTCCCCTCTGCTTTCACTTTAGAGTTGTTAGTTGTTTTGAGGGGCATCGGTGTAAAGTTCTTTGAGTGACTTTCCCTTTCATTCAGTGATAGGGGGTTATCAACATCAGAGTCAGATGGAACCCACTTTTAGACCAGGTCTGAAAGTTTCAGAAATGCCTTTCAGACACAACAAATTGAGAAAGGTTTGTTGGGATTGTTTCTTTCTCCCCTTGTGTGGGCTTGGTTTTATTAGTAATAGTAGTATTTTTTTTTTAAGCAGCCTGCTAACAAGCCATACTTCAAACAAACTGGAACAGCAATAAAAACATGATAGAGTTGAGTTTAAATTTCCAGTGTGACTTAGTCTTCATCCGGGGGTAATCAGTGGTCAGTAGTAACTTGGCAAGGATGATAATTTGACAGTAAAAAGCAAATAATAATTTTGGAAAGAAATGACGAATTGAATGTGATAGGGATGTTCTCATTTTTATCCTAATTTTTGGAAGCTTTTTTTGTCATCAAGCTTATATGAATGTGAAATGATATCAGTGCTGCAAATAACTGCTTATAAATAAGCAGTTGAATGCAGATGAGTGCAGTTGGAAGAAAATAATCTGCAAGCTCCAATCTTGGATTTCTTGCTCTGAATTCGCTGTGTTACAAAGAAAGCTTTGTGTTACTGTCGTGCTGGGGAAGAGTGATATTAGAAGTTTAGGTAGTCAATAGATAAATGTTAAGGTAATACTGAAAAGAATACTTAAAACATTTGGGAGTAGATTTTTTAAAGTTACACTTCCCTCTACTGTCACACGGAACAGCCCTACTTTTAGAGCATCAATAAATTAAAATGAAGAAAAGCATTTTAATAAAGAAACTAAAACCAGTAAGAAATCAGGAATAGAACAATCCACAAGGCATAGATATTTATATTAAAACATAAAAACTTGAATAGGATTGGTGGTTGCATAATAGTTTCTTTCGAGTTACATAAAAAGGTGGCTTTTGCATCCTCTGTGAGGGTCAGCCTGGGGTGGGGTGGGCAGCGATCAGAAAGAGCCTGTTGTGTTTGTCCTGTTAACTCTTGCCTTGATCCGGAGGGGCGCAGAGCCCTGGAATGATGGAGCCGGCGCGGGGATCCGTGCCCCTGTTTGCCTGCGCTCTTCGGGAGCACAGGTTGGGTATGGGCGTCCATACCTGGTGGTTAACATGTTCTGTCTGTGCGATAAGGAGAACAGGCAGCTGATACAACTTAGCCAACCCGCCCCAGTGCAAGGATCAGAGGAGGGAATTAGGGAGTGTAATTGGTGGCTAGTTATCAGCTACTTCCCTCTGGGGAGAAGGCAAATGTAAGCACTTCCCTTCAGTCACTCAGGCTTCTAGCACTTGCCTAACCTGGCGTGGGAACCCAGAGGAGAAATGAGAGCTGCTTTTCCTGCTCTCCCCGGTGATGGGCAGGTGGCCCCTCACAGGCTGTGCAGCAGAGATGGGCAGCAGCCACTCGCTCTGTGTCAGAGCTGTCTTCCACGTTTATGGAAGATGACTTTTGCTGTCAGCCTAGAGCAATGGCATACTGGCTTAGCTGAAGAATGCAGCTCATGGACACTTGCATTTTATAAATAAATACACGTTTTTGTAGCACAGCATGATCCATCCCATGGGAACAAACAGAGATAACTTCTGGGTTTTCTTTGAAGCCTGCTTTATTAAGGAAATAAGGCTTACGTTCACAGCATGTGTGTGTGGCTGCATCAGTCCATCTCCCATACCCCTACATACAGTTCTAGTACCTGTTGTCTGCCTTCTATCAAATCTGACAGATGGTAAAAGTCTTAAAGATGGAAAGTTATTCTGCAGGTTTTGCAAAAATAGGTATTTTGCTCGAGTGAAGAGATCTTGTTTGCTACTCTGCTGGGGAAGAGATTGTATCAGGTCACATGTGAGAAATCAGACTCCCCGAGGAGACATGACATGCCCCAGTTTCACAGATGGATTTATTGGTACTCCTGAGACTAGAAATGTGTATTTGTAGGACACCAGGCTCTGTTAGTTCAGTGGCTTCTTGTTCAGGGGTGGGGATCTACAGCCCACAGAAGAGTTGGTGCTTTACCAACTGAGTAGGTGTGGAGCTCAGCTTGTGTTGAAAACTAGTACTTCGCCAACATAGTAGTTTTTTAAATGCTTTTTCTGTTGATGCTTTGTCAGTTTTCAGCTGTGATCTAGAAATGAAAATAAGTGATTGATTTGGTAGCTAATGAAAATATTTTATGACATCTTGCAATGGAATATTTCACAGCATAATGTGGGTTGAAAGGAACTTTCTGAGGTCATGTAGTCCAACCTCCTACTCAAAGCAGGGCTGATGTCAAAATTAGACCAAGTTGCTCAATGTGTCCACTCAATATTTCCAAAATCTCCAGGGATGGAGATTCTACAACATCTATGGGCAACTTCTGTTTTTAGTGTTAAACCAATTGTCCAGTGATACTTCTCCCCTTAAAAACATGAGAGTCTTGCCTTGCTGCAACTCAGGATGTCCCCTCGTGTCCTTTGTAGTCTGTCTCTGAGAAAAATCTGGATCACTTTTCTCAGTGATTCCCCTTTATGAACCTTAAAAGAGCAGTTGGATTTTTCCACCAGCACCCCTTTTCCCCCTCCTAACCTATACAAACCCAGTTTCTTCAGTTTTTTTTTTTCTTTTATGTCACATCCTCCAGCTCCTT
Source organism: Sterrhoptilus dennistouni (assembly GCA_013397095.1). Classification (NCBI taxonomy): domain Eukaryota; kingdom Metazoa; phylum Chordata; class Aves; order Passeriformes; family Zosteropidae; genus Sterrhoptilus; species Sterrhoptilus dennistouni. The sequence goes on from VWZU01015139.1 coordinate 63,926, forward strand.
ATGAAATCCTAATGGTTTTCTGCTGGATTTGGTGCAGTACTGGGAGGGAGGAAAACTGGATGCAGAATTCCAGATGTGCCCTCACAGCAGGAATCAGTTCCCTTGACCTGCTGGCTGTGCACATAACACAGCCCAGTCCTTGGTCAGCTTCGTTGCTGGGAGCTGGCACTGCTCATGGATGAAGCTGGATGTTGTTCTGATGATTTGGAAAAGGCTTTTACTTAAAGTGAAATCTTTTAGGAACTTTTAAAATAATATCTGGGAAAAAAAAACCCAAACCTAGAAGCATTTTCTTAAGTGACTTCAATTATATTTGATTTTGATTTCCAGATCACCTCCATTAAGTGTATGGAGCTATAAATGTATTCAAAAATATAACTTCTATAGTATTATGTTATGAGGCAAATAAAAATAATTGTGTAATAGTGTGAAATTCAGCAGTATAGTTCATTTCAGGTGATTTATCTGTGAAATCTGTGTTCTCTTAATTGGCAGGACAGTTATTAAAGATGCTGGTTTACTTGTGGATGAATCTCCTTTTCAGCAGAGAGCTTGTTTTCCTTTGCTTTAGTACAACTTCTGGGTACATGAAGAAGCTGTGCTCAAACTCATCTTTTTGCAAGGTGCACAAGAAACCAAACACATTTCACGGTCAGCTTTGAGCAGGTAGATTAGTAATCCCCAGGTGATAAAAAACGTCACAGATTGAGCTGGGGTTATTTGATGAGCTATCAGCAGGTCCTTTGGCAGGGTTTCCTGTGCTCCATCGGGGTGCAGGAGTTGGTTTCTGTTTCACAAGAATTCCTGTCTCCACCCGTTTCCGCCGGGGAGAGGCAGCGCAGGGACAGCCCCGAGTCCCCTCTGCCCCCTCCTGGAGCCCCGGCTGCCTCCACACTGCCTGGCCTTGTGCTGTGCCCCTCCAGCCCAGGGACCTCCTAGTGCTGGATTAAATACTGGCTTGTGTATGTATGTCTTGTAGAAAGGCTGGAACAGAAATATTTTGCTGTTGGATTTGGGCAGAATCCTCACAACCGTCCGGTTTTAGCAGAGTTGTGCGTGTGCTTTTGCTGTCCATCTGTTTGCAATCCCCAAAATCACAACTGCCTAAGTTCCCCTAAGAGGAAGTCTCTTCTCTTGGAAGTTCTTCTTTTGTATTTTAAGAGAATTTTCATAAAATACTGAAATACTCTGTGGTGATTAGGATGCAAATGAGAGTTTTTGTTAAATGGTGGAAAGTAATTTGTCTGTGTTGTGGGTATGTTTTAAGTACGAGCAACTTGCAATTAGGCTTTCAGTTTATAATGTGCAATTACTTCATTTTGCAGTTTCTCTTAAAATTAGCAGCTGCCACTGCAGTACCTTGCTTCTTGCTTTTTTGGAAGGAAGGCAGATTGCTCCACCAAATATTGCTGATGTGCTCTGAGTAAAATTTCAGGTCATTTGAGCACTCCAGATCAATACTCCCCAAAATGCTTCAGTCCAGAAGTTGCCCAATTTTATTGGGATTTGGATGTTGCAGAATATCCCAAATGACATTCAGGTTGACTTCTATATTGGGTTGTTTGTGTTTTTGTTTTTTTTTTCTTAGTGTTTCTCAATTGTGAAATAGCTTCCTTTCAGCTGCTGTAGCCAACATGTTCTAATGCTGATGCCTCCTCTGAACAAAACACCGAGCTGTGAATATGCTGAGGGTTTACTGTTGGCAGGTCTTGTTAGAAACGTGGAAAAAACATGCAGAAAATGCCTTGGAATCTGATACAAAGGGAAATAACTTCTGATAGTGGTGAGATGCACACTCAGTGCTAGTTTTGGTTTGGCTCGGTTGTTTTGTTGTGTTTTGTTTTGCAAGTGAAATACTGGACTAACCATGGTAGAGTGGACAGTAGCAATGGCCTTATTTTCATCAGTGCTGTGAGATAGTTTTCATTTTGCACTGATATTTCTACATCAGGTTTAGGAAAATCTCTGCTTTTGAGTGTACATGGATGATTTCGTTCTATTTTCTGTTGGAATGAAATACTGTGAACTATCTCTTCTGAAGATTTATGTGGTGTGGAATCAATTAAATAAGCTATTTATATGGTGTGGAATCAATTAAATGAGCTGATTTTAGGAGGAGTATCTGGGATATAAGTCAAATTAGAACCTTAGCAGACAAAAGACTAAACTACACTGGAGGATTCGTTAATCCCATCACCACTCACTCTCTGGTAGCGCTCTCCCTTCTCTCTAGGGAAGGGGAGATGTCTCCTGCACACTTTTGTGATTCCTGCTTTGCTGCTTGGGGTTGTGGTGGTTGTTTTCCAGGCTCTGGAGTAACAGTGGCGATGTTACTGACATGTTCTTTGCTGTCCTGGTGGCTTTTTGTTGCCCCTTGAGGAGCCTTAAGCACAGGGGGAGGAGGTGGGCACCTCATGGGCTGTGTGGAGGCTGAGCTTTCCTGGAAGGCCCAGACACCTGAGCTGAGCCTTGCAGGGCTGAGCCTTGCCAGGCTGGCTGTGCTGATCTGGGCTGTGCTGCTGCTGCAGGGGCAGCTTTTCTCTCCACACCTCTGCTCTGTCATTCCTTCCTCCTCCCTTCTGTTGGGGCCTGCACAGCTGGAGCATTTGCTGTGTTGGAAAGCTGGTTTAGCTGAAAAGTGACTTCATAAAAAAATACAGTGGAAAGGTGAGGAGTTGAAATGATGGACACAAAGCCCTTGAGTGCTGGTGCTGACACAGAAAGGGAATAGGGCTGTGCAGGTAAAGGCTTCCTTACTGTTCCTGCTTCAGCTTGGAGCTGCTTTAGTTCTCTGAACCGACACAAAAAAAGGCACCAAAAAAGTGCCTTTTGCTCCAACCAAAAAAGTGAGAGAGGGCAGGGATGTGAGGCATAAAAGGGAGAGAGAACCACAACCACTCCTTTGAATTCACAGAGACCTTAGGTTGTCTCATGTTTTCGAGCTCTAACAATTTTAGCCCACAATTCAGTCCCACAGGAATTTATATACAGAGGAGAAATAGACAGAGATAGTGATATTTAATATCATAATATTTTATCAAAAGCATTGGGTGCCTTTGGAATGAATTTGTTTCACAGATGCCAAAGGCCTTTAAATGTAGTGAAGTTTGTTAAATTTGGTATCGATGCTGTCAAAGGAAATACTGGCAGTGGAGCACCAGTAAACCTCTAAAATAGGGAAGTGGGAAGGGAAGAAGTAGATAAAGTGAGATGTTAGAGTTTTCTATTTTCTGCAGACTGACTTGAAGTGGCATTAAACAGAGTAGGCATATGTAGTGGTTTGAAGTCAGTGTTCTACAGCTAAAGTTATGGAAAGAAAAATATATATTAGATTGAGAGAATTGATTTTTTTTTTCAAACAACTAACAATAATCAAAGCACCATAAAATTAAATAGTATGTTTAACCAAAAAGTACAGAACCTTGGGTGAAATAGCCAGTATTGTTCTAATGCCAGGATTAAGGTGTAGTTCTAGAAGTGCTGCTGTTCCTAGTTCTGTTTAGTAGGTGCTAACAAAACACAAATCATCTGGTCTGCCACACCCAGGATTATGAATTGACTGAGCTTCTGGCAAAGTAATTAATTTAACAGACTCCATTTTGCATGACTAGCTCTTCGTTTTCAAAATACTAGGAGTGATCTCAGAAACTGTACTATTAAGTAATTATTATGTGCATAGTAAGTAGCTTAAAACTGAATTTTTTGCAAGGATCCATCAAATACTGCTTTTCAAATTCTGAAAAATAAAATTGAGCATTTGTAACCTATTAGAGCCTAGAATGGTTTGAGTTGGAAGGAACCTCAAGGATCAAGGAGAGCCAACCCCTGCAGGGATGTGTTCCACTAGACCGGGTTGCCCCGAACACCTCCAGGGATGGGACATCCACAGCTGCTCTGGGAAGCCTGTGTCAGACCAGTATTAATTAGAATTATTTGAGCAGATACAATGGAATGAAATGAAAGCAAATTTCCTTAGGAAGTCATGAAGGTGCTTTAAGAATTTGTGGCATGAAGGGCAGTAACCTGTAGTAGATCAGATCTGAGTAAAATCGCTCCAGAGTAATTATTCACCTTTGTCATGGGAGGAAGGAGTTGGCGTAATTGTAGCAGGAAGCTTTACTATCAGGAATGATTTGGATTGTTAAGAGGAAGATGACTGAACTGTAGGTGGTGGAGGCGAAGGCAGTGCTGTTCCAGTGTGACCCAGTGAGCCTCAGAGGTTACCTGAAAGCACAGCAGCGTCTGCAGGGCACCTTGCCATGGACTTGTGCTAAAATAAAGGGCACTGATTCAGAAATTATATTTCTTTTCTCCTTTATTGTTTTTTTATTTGTCTGTTGTTTTTTGAAGAATCTAATAAGTCGGATAACTCCCCATTTTCCATGGATTGTTGACTTTCCTTCATGGTATGAGTTAGTCTGTAAAGCTGAATCTTTAATGGAGAAAAGTGGAAGTGTATTGAGATGCCCCTGTTTCTATAGTTTATTTCCTGAATTCTCAGCTGACAAACCTCAGAAATGCTTTATTATTGAGAACCTCTTCTAGAGAAAGCTGAGAAGTCAAAATGAAACTGAGTGTGACATGGGTTGTCTTTTCATAAACTGACGTTTCTTGAAACATGGCAAATGTATCCCAATATGAGTAGCCACTTGTTCCTCTTAAAACCAGGCGCTGGTTTTGTAAATTAGTGCTTATAAAAATCTAATGAATAATACACTTGTCTTCAAAATATTGTGAATAAATGGAGGAAAGTAAGAAATATTTCTAGTAAACGTAGGTGTTTACAAAAAAACGTAGGTGTTGGCTACAGAAAATATATTCAACCGTGTAAAAATGACACATTACTCAATGTCCTCGAATGGTCTTTGACTATTTTAATCATTTTTCCAGTCTTTTCTCTTTACTAAAAAAGTTGTACACTGTAGCTGCTCTCTGTGGTTTCATGTAGAAGAATAAACTAATTATTCTGAAGAATCTGGAAGGGCTAACCTCTGATTGTTAAAAAAAAGTCCCAAACCAAGAATCCAAACCCCTCTGCAGATCTGCAGTTCTGCAACCACCTTCCCCCACCCCCAAAAGTTGTAGCGAGCAGTCTGTTGGGGTGGTTGTTACTGTGTCATAATATTGCATTATTTTATTTACAGCCGTCTTAAAAATAAGTTTAAGTTATTTGCATTGTAACTTGATAAATGTCAGCGTGTTGTGGAAATGTCCGTGATTGAACTAAATGTAGACTGAATGAAAAGATTAAAGATCTCCATAGATCAGCTTGCTTGCTGGGAATTATTTTTGCCTTTCCTATTCTGAGTGTAAGCAGAATTATCCAATATCTCAGAAAGATTCTTATCTCTGGATATGCCCTTGGAATCCTGTTTCCACAGCAACACAAAGCTACTGATTTAAAAAAAAATCCCTTTTAAACTTCAAATCGGTCTTTTATTTAGAGTTATAATTAGGATGTTTGCCGGTAGCATTGTGTATTTTGTGTGTGTGCGCTGAGAGCAGCCTGTAAAACAGCCACGAGGTGAATAATCCTCGAAGTGTTGGAAGCACATCCCGTGGAGGGGAAGCCTGCAGGCAGCGGCAGAGGAGCAGGCAGTTGTTTTTCAGCGAAGGACCAGCCCTCTGCGGGATGCTGGGACTGCCAGGAGCTGGCTCCTTTCCTGCCGGCAGCTGCAGCGTGCTCTCACTTGTTCCAGCTCTGCCCCGAATGAAACATGCGAGGAATAGCAATGGGTGGAAGAACGTGCGGCAGGCACCGTGGGCAGGAGGGGCTGAGCTTTGGCACTCGGTCACACGTGCCTGGGGAAAGGTTCCTTTGCCGACGGGGAGTTGGCGGGAGCGGGGCCGGGGCCGCCGGAGCCGCAGCGCTGCGGGCTCGGGGCTGCGGTGCCTCCCTGGTCACTGCTCTTGGCACCAGCCCCGCCCTGGGCTTCTCTTTAAAAAGGAAGTTGGTACCAGAGAGTAGAAGGATAAAAACTGGCTTTAAAAGTTATGTGGTGCCACTTCTTGGGTTATAAATGCTCATTTGTTTATTTTGTACAGCTGTGCCTAATGTTTTACTTAGTCAAAACTTTGTTATGTATTTACAAGATATTTAAAATTGGGAATGATCAACTCTACAGCTGGGACTTGTATTGATTTTCACAGGATGTTGCAAAAGTATCTAAATAACGGTGCTATGGCAGGTTGTCACAGGTTAGTAACCACAGCTTGAAATAGGAATAATGTTGTGGCTACAGAGTTGGGCAGTTGCAAAATCTATGTTTAAATTTATCACATTACGAATAAATAGCACTCACAGCTGAATGCTTGCTTCAGCTTGTGAGGCTGTGCATGATTGGGGTGGAAATAAATCCTTCCTTCTGAATATATAAAATGTTGGTGACTAGATTCACCATAATGGGACAGTTCTGTGGGTGATGGTCAGTACATGTGCTTAACGATTATAAACTGAAAACTAAACTGGAGTTGTTAATATGAGAACTGTTGTTCCTACTTTACAGATTTTTATCTTCTCTGGAAAAAAGCCAAGATAATAGAAAGTTCCTGACTTGAGAAGATGTCCCAGTTAACAGCTTCATTGCGAATATAAGTAGTTGTTGTGAAGTTTAGTAGAAGCTGACAGCCCAGACAAATAGGTTACACTGTGCACACTGGGACAGCACTGCCAGAATGCAAATAATCTAAATTTAGAATGCGCTGGGAGGCGGATGGGATGTGCCGTGGAGCTGATCCTGGTCGGACTGCAGGGGGAGCACGGGTGATGAGGAGTCGTAAAATGAGCTCAGTTAATTGCGGCTGCGGCTGGAACCCGCAGAGAGGAGCCGGTGCCTGGGCTGCAGGGGGATGACCAGGGCCTGCATTTGCACCTTCACAGTGGTTTTGTTTGCAAATACTGGAATGCGCACACTATGAGCAGTGCTTTCCTTCAGCAGAACTCTGGGGAGGACGGGAATAAATCTGCCTGGCGGCAGGCAATGAGCAGTTGGATTGAGGGAGAACTTGGGAAATGGTTCAGTGTGCCTTACAAAGGACCCAGTTCTGTGAGTGTGTGGTGTTTCCTGTGTAGTCAGTCAGTTATTTCAGTAGGGCTTCATAGGCCAAACAGGGGTCAGGCTGTAGCCTGACTCCTCGGTTCCACTGAAGTTCAGTCTAATGTGTAGCTTTTACACTTTCCTATAGCACGTGTCAAATCGAGAAAGCATTTTTGAAGTGTCACAGAGTTTACTTAAAGCAATATGTGCTTTAAGGGCTGTGGCTGAGAATGTGAAATGGTGTTAACTAGATAATAGATTCTCAATGTACCTGTATTATGCATGACATTTAAAATATTATGCACCAGCAAGTGTACCTGACTGCTTGTATGATTAGCTTCTTGCTCATAGAAGTTGAGATAATCCCTCAGATGTTTAATAAAGTTACAAAAAGGCTCATCTTTCAAAAAGTGTGGCATCAGAAATAAATCCAGTGTCCCCTTTAATGTTTCAACTAGACAGTATTTCAGTTTTGCTTCTCTCAGCTGAGGCAATGGAAGCTTAGCTCTGTTAGTGTGGAGAAATCTGATACAAACAGAAAGATGACTGTATGGGGAAGGTACCCTGGAGAGGAAACTGATTGCATCTTTATTCCAAATACGCAGCTTTTTTCCTCAGTGAATCATGTGTATTATAGTTGAGCCATCAGAAAGCAAAATTAGCCATCCTTTGCTAAATAACAGCACAAATCTTTTGCTAAGAAAATGCTTGAAGGACTGTAGGTGAAACAGCTACAAGAGTAGAAATTTTGGTATATTTAATTGGTGAGTTCATGTTCATTTAATCTGTACAAGGAAAGATATTTCCCATCAATAAGCAACCTTTGCTTGAGAAGCAATAACTGATTTATCAAATATTGTAAGAGACTGGGAGCTTTTATTTAAGCAGCATCAATGGGTAAATATTGGCATTTTGCCTCTCTGCACTCTGCATAGCTGCTGCTGTCCAGTCCTTTGAAAGGAGGTAAGATTCTGCATTGTGGCAGAAAAAATGCTCAGGTCAGTAGAAAGGAGGAGCCAGGAGGTTTGTTTATAATGATGAACTGGCCCGTAGGATTCTTTCATTTCTTTCCCAAATCCAGTTGTTCGTGCTTCAGAGTTATTTCTGGTTTTGTTTTCTGCTTGTGAGTGACCTCACTGGTCTATTGTAAACACCGCAGGTGATGAGCTAAGAAAATTACTGGAGCCCAAGTGCTCTTGGAGGCCGGGCCAAGTTCCACTCAGGCACTGGTTACTATCTATTTTAGGGCCGAGGAGCTGCTAATGCGTTATCTATACCTACACAATAGCAACAGTTGTAATGAATACTTGCTCAGCATGTGGCATTTCAAAGCTCCCCGTGGAGCATTTGAGTTCAGTGTTTTTCTAGAGGCAAATAAATGGTGCTGTCTGTGGGTACAGGCCAGGACTTGGGATGCAGGCAGGTCAGAGGGGTCGTGTGGGAAAACCATGCGAAAAGGATGTCCTTGCACATGCATGTGCTGTATGAAGATCTTACCGATGACCCTGGTAGACAGAGTTATAGGTCCATTTTAATAATGAAAGTGAGAAATTTCAAACGGTTTTGCATCCAGTGGTGACATTACCATCTCAAAAACGCCTTGTTGCACTGTATCTCTGCTTAGTTGTAGAAGAGCCTTGATGTGGCCAGGCATTTGAATTCCTCTGAGGTCTCCTTTTCTAATTGGATTTTTTTATTTTATTCTGCTTTACCTGGTCACCAGGTACCTGGACATCTCAGCACAGTAAGGCCAATTAAAAGAGTATCAAATTTCTGGGACTCAATTATAGAAAATTGGTGGGATGTAAAGCCTCATTGGCTACTATGATTATATTTTTATATTAAATAGTTGAGGCTAACAGAAATGTATGGAATGTAGGCTTGATTATTTTTTAATTTTCTAATAATGCAGTAGTGAACTTGAGTAGGAACAAGAATCATATAAACATATCTAAATTCTAATTAGATTACCATATACTTCTAATACAGTAGAAGTTATGATAATGAGATGCTGTGTCACTCATATAAACAAGGCCATAGAAAACATACTAAAACTTGTTAGGATTCATAGTCCAGATTTCAGAAAATTAGGTGTGTTTTACTGAGACTTTTAATTAGACTCAGGCTGTGATATTCTTCATGAATGCGTAGGCCTGTTGAACAGAAATACCATTTATTGAGCCTATTTATTGGTGTAGCTGGGAATGGAGTTCTGAGCTCCTGGAAAGAGTCGTGTAAATGTAGGAGGCAGTGAGTTCCTTACTGTGGGTCACAGTCACTGTGATCCTCATTGTGCTGCTGCCTGCTTCCACCATGTGTGTACCTGGGGACAGCTTTCTTTCCTCAAACTCTTGTCATCCTTGGAGCTGAACTTGGAAAGATGTTGTCACAAATTCTCCATTCCTTTTGTTCTCCCGTGTCTGTTACAGAGGTGCTCACTGTGTAGGTTGATGGAAACGTGAAAGATTGTGACAACTGGTATTACTTGTGGGAGCTGGACACAGGATGTGGGATTCTGCTACTGAAAAGATGATTTCTGAAGGTTTTTCTGCACCCCAAAGTGAATGGGTTAACTCAAGATGAACTTTCTCAAACTTCTGATGATGCAGCATATAGAACAAACCTCAGACTTTGCTGTTGCACAGGCTGATAAAGAGGACAAATACCTTTTCCTTTGTGCAGTACCCACGAATCAGAGACTCCACTTCAGCTGGGAAAGCCACTGGTTGTAGAGACCCAAATAGGCTGGTGAAAGAACAGTGTTTTGTCAATTCACCAAACTAAAACACGTGTCCCTGTCACCTCTCCCCATCTGATAAAAGTAAATGTAAACAAAATGTACCACCCCTGTATTCAATTGAATTCACATTTTTCTTTCTGAATTCAATGTTCCTTGTAATTGATGTCACTGGTTCTCTTCCAGCTCTGCTTATGACAACGTCAACAAAGTTCGAGTTGCTATAAAGAAAATCAGTCCTTTTGAGCACCAGACGTACTGCCAGAGAACTCTGAGAGAGATCAAGATCCTACTGCGCTTCAGGCATGAGAATATTATTGGAATAAATGACATTATCAGAGCTCCAACTATTGAACAGATGAAAGATGTGTATCCTTTCAAAGTGTTATTTGTCATCATTAGTAAGAGTTGCCTCCTCTCTTTTGATTGTTTCTTCCCCTTCATCCTCTTCCTTCTAAATATTAATAAAAGTTGGCTTCTATTATCGTAAATCAAAAGGGAAGTTAATAGTATTTGATCAGTTTATAGACTTGATGTAGATGAGCACTAGTTTTATTCTTTCTTTCCCAGGAAAAGAGAAAAATGTTAATTTCTATCTTCCAAGGCAAAGAACTCAACATTGTAGAGAAGATTTAGTTTAGTCATATAATTCTAAAACTGTATTTGCTCTTAGCTGCTGTTAGAACTGGTTACTTTGAGGAGAAGGTAAAATGGCCCGACTCTGCTATAATTGTCCCAAATTTTCTTGAATTAAGGGGGAAGAAAATTTTACTTAACCCATTCCTGCCAGAAAAAAAAAATCATCTGACTAAGTATATTGGGATTTAATTTTGGTAAGAGAAGGACTGTTGTGTTCAATGTAGCATAAAAAATATTTTTGTAGGGAAGAACAGCTGAATTTTTAAAGTGGGGAGATGGTAGAAAAAATTGATCAGAAATGATGAGCTCTTCTACGTTTCTGCTTTTATGCAACTGCAAACAAGAATCTTGGAAGCTTATTGCTCATTAACCAAAAAATCACCCTTTGTTTCTTGGCAAGCAGGATAGGAATCAGATGAAATTAAGATTCCAATAAAAGTCAAACTCTACTATGAAGAAGTAGAGGTTTATGATGATTAATTTGAGAGGATCACATGCTGGCACTTCTTTATTCTATAAAGCACTACATCATGTAACGGGATTGATTGGATTCCAAACTTCTAAAGCAAGAATCAACTACACAGTTTTTTAATTGTCATCAAACAGACAAATAAGAGAGAAAAAATATTCTAGAAGTTTCTTTGGGTATTGTATGTTTATATCTTACATGACACCAAGTGTTTTTGCTGCCTTACATCTAATGTCTCACAGATATATTGTGCAAGATCTTATGGAGACAGATCTTTACAAGCTCTTAAAGACTCAACACCTCAGCAACGACCACATTTGTTATTTCCTTTACCAGATTCTGAGAGGGTTAAAATATATCCATTCAGCCAATGTGCTTCACCGTGACCTCAAACCTTCAAATCTGCTGCTTAACACCACGTGTGATCTCAAGGTAAGTTGAAATTTCTTTCAGCTTTTCCTGCCATGGTCTTCATAAACGAACTGCTATAACCATGAATGTGGGTTTTTTGCTGGGTATTAATGTGATTTTTGTCCTGGAAAGATTGCCAAAACATTATTTGGTTTGATAAAGTAACTATCAAGATTTGAGTGACTAAGAATCTGTTAGGCTGCTGTAATGAGTGCATCACTGTTTCCATCTGGAGGCTGACTTGGAAACAGCCTATTTGAAAGCTGGGTGAAAACACTGATCTGAAGCAGCATCATGTTTACCTCAAAAGTAAACTCAGAACTGTGTATGTTTCAAGATTTGGTTTCTCTGTTTACACTGTTAATGTTTTGTTGTTGGAAGAGGACTTTGTATTAGTGGGCAGCTAAAGCGGCTTGTGAGATGCAGTGCTGATTAAATGCACGGCAATTACTTAGGGAGAAAATGTTCCTAATTTGCATTTCCAGTGCTGGGCTCTGTACTCGTTAATACTACAGAAGGATGAGCTTAGAGCTGTTATGATTCTTGGAAAATGTCAGCTCAGTGCTTAGTGGCATTCAGTAAAGCAAACCAAGTGTGAAGAATTAGAACAGAAATAGAGAATAAAACAGAAAACATGCCATTCTGTACCTTTCAGTTGGTTTTGAGTCTTCAGTGTGATCATAGTTATCACACTTCTCCCTGTGATATGAGGAGAGCAGGATTTTAAAGTACTGCTCTCCGTATCACAAAGAGCTGCGTAGCCTCGATCTCCTCTGCTGGAAGATACTGGATGAGGAACAGAGGAATCCAACAGAATTTGATAACATTGATAGCATTGTCAGTGGCATAGGAACAGTGATAGAGAGCAGTTGTGTTGGCTTTCCTATGGAAGAGGCTGGGGGGAGGAAAGGAGCTGGTGAAGTTTACTTGCAGCATTGTTAAGCTGTGGAATTTGGTATCACAGAGCACTGTAGATAATGCAGTTTTTAAAAAAACACCAAGCAAGTTAGCGGAAAAAACCCCTAATTGAGTGCTTCCTGTGGTTTAGAGTCCCACAGTGGCAGATCCACGGAAGATGAGAGACACACTGGAATATGTTCCCCTTTACACTGTACATGTATTTGCTGCTGGCCACTGATAGAGTGGAATTGCAGAGTTTACAGTGCTTGAGCTGAAGTGGTACAGCAGTGTTAGTTGAATACTGTGTTGCTCCTAATTATCCTTTGTGTTTTAGTGTAGTTATAACTTCCTCAATAAACAAACCACAAAAAAAAAATCCTCTTCAAAGTGTGAACCAGTTGTGGACTGTACAGGTTTGTCACAAGTCCAAGAGTGTCACACAATTCCTTGCTGTTTGTAAGCTGGTCCATATCCATGGATACATGATCAATTCTGTCTACATAATGAAAACTCACAATTATTAAAACGACCAAGAGTTGTTACCTACTGCAACAGACGTGAAAAGAAGGTGATGTGGGAGGGATTTTTTTAAAGGAAAACTGCAAGTTAGTGTTTGTTTCAGGAGTTTACCAATTACTCTGGAGTTGCAGCTGTTTGAACCACCATCTTATCAGTAACAATTAAACTTAATGTCTCTGATTCCTTTTGTACAAATACACAGAGGCACAGGCTGTTCAACAATACAGGTGCAGATATTTCAGTGTGTTAGTAGTACTGTTGGTGTAATTTGATTTGGTTAGTAAATGGTCATATGTACATGATCCTCCTAAATCTTCCCATCTGCTTGATAGCTTCATCCAATTTTAAGCCATCTCTGTTTAAAAAATCCCTGATACTGATTGCAAGAACATTGTTTCAAGAAGTGGAAGCTAAATATATAAATGGAATTCTGTGGAGGTTTATTTATTTATTTATTAAAATCTATTTGTTTAGGTGGGAAGTAATTTCTTCTGTCTTAGCATCTGTTCTGTCTCTCCAAGGCATGAAGCACTGACTGACATACCTGAGTCTTTCATTATGCAGTTTTTTATTATCTGCTCTGACTTAGTCAAAATGCCAGGAAAATTTGCCTATTATTATATCACTCTCATATTATTTCTTTCATTTTTATTGTTCACGTGGAGAAGCCTAAAAACTATCTCGTGGTGCTTTGCCTGGTTCTCATCATCATTTGTTCGGGCAGAGGGGCCCCACAGGGCAGCTGCTCCCAGGGTTGGCACAGGGTGAGAAGTGTTTGAGAAACCCTCAGCCGGGGCTGCAGGCAGAGCTCCGGATCTCCAGGTCCCTTTCACCTTGGGCTATTGCTCCTCTCAGCTCTGCAGCCAAAACTTCTTCCTTGCAGCTTCAACCTTGAAGCCTTTAATGGTTTTTCTGCTTAACCTGTTTCTGCACCAGTCAGCAGGGGCTTTTTGTCATTCTAATGAGCTCTCTTTGTCATTATTCTTCCCTTGCATCCCATGAGCATTTTTCTACTTGAGTTGAGAGATTCAGAGACATCTTCTGAAATTCAGTTCTTGGTTTTCACTGCGGACCAGAGTGTCTTTCTTCTTTTGTTTTAATAGTAACAAGCCCTAGTGCTTTGCTTTTGTGTAATACCGAAATTCTGCACAAGTCTCCTTGCCTGTAATCTTATCTAGCTTTTTCCAAGGTTAGGAGGAAGAGATTACAACAATTTTGCCTGCTCCATAATTATTTTCTGAAGTCTCTAAGCTGTCCTCTACAATTTCTTCGTTTCTGTCTTTAGAGGAGGCTCTTCTGATTATTTGTACTGAGTGTCTGTGTAAGCTGCTAATTGCACACAAGGCAGCTGCTCCGTTCCTGTACTCTGGCAGAACCTTGCCATGCTTAATAAAAGGTTCTTTTTGGGGTTGTCTCTAAGGATTCAGGGAGCTGGGTTTATTTTTTTAATAAGTAGCTAAAGTAATGGCATGCAGCTTGGCTATGACATTCATCATTGCCTTTTCTTCAGACCTTCTGTGTAACAGTCAGCTGCTGAATCTTGTCTTTCAGATGCAGCTTTTAGTCAGCTGAAGTATTTTTTCCCTAACTGATCTATGCATTACTTCACTGACAGGCTGTCCCTACAGGAGAATTAAGAAATATCAGCCAGGGCAAAGTGAGGTTTCTGTGGTTTTGGTAGGATTTTCCATTACTGACTATATTGACTGCAGCCTATTTTCACTTCACATTTTCAATATAATCACTGTACACAATCAACTATCTAAGTGTAAATATTATAAAACAAATGTTGGGGAGGAGCCTCGCACTGTTTGCCACTCTTACATTTGATGCCTGGTTTTCCTGAGGGTAAGTATTCTTTCATGGAAATACACTTTGTGTGGCAATCATAACCTGGTGTGTTTGGGGGGCAGCAGAAGGTTCTCAATGTGTCTAATGTGCCACTCACAAACCTTGCCACTGACCTGTGGGATAGTGAGAAGGAACAGCTGCTCTGCTCTACAGCAGTCTGTCTTCACATTTTCCATTTTCTTAATTTCTCTCTGGACACTAAATAGCTCTGAAAGCTCTGAAGCCTCCTTACCAGAGCATAACTAAAACCACGTTTTTCATTTTGTTGAACTCGCTAGTCTAAATCAGTGTTTGGTTTGCTTTTCATAGTTAGATAAAACTGCTTTCCTGGTAATGGGTTGAGAAATATTTTCTCGCTTGTGTTTCATTTTTAGGGGATTTGTTTTTTTCTTTTAGGCTTATGCTTCCTTCAACAGCCCATAACCTCTCCAGTCTACCATTATCTCATGATTGGATAGGTTTTTCTCATGCAAAGATGCAGTTATGATGATGACTTTTGTCAAATAGGGTGTTGAACTTGGTTATGTTTTCTGGAAGTCTTAATTGTTTTTCTTTTTGTTTTCTGGTGGGTTTCTGAGAGGTTGGAGCAGTGTATCTTTGCCTGTTTGGCAAAGGTGCTGTAAGCAAGCCCGTAGTGGAACATAAACTGTAAACTGTTGATTCTTCCTGGCCCCTGAATGGCAGTTGGATATTCTTTGTAATTAATCCAAAGCATTTTTCTTCATCTTTGTGCAGAAATTTGTTTCTAAAAACATAGGTTGCCATCACTGCCTTTGTAGGTGATACATCATTGATTGGGGAAGGGTGAATTAATAATGTTAGAGTATTGGGAATGTGTGTCTAATGTGCCTTTTTTTTCTCTTTACTTGTCCAAAACCAGATTTGTGACTTCGGATTGGCTCGTGTTGCAGATCCCGATCATGATCACACAGGATTCCTGACAGAGTATGTGGCCACACGTTGGTACAGGGCTCCTGAAATCATGCTGAATTCTAAGGTAGGGGCCACACTGAGCTGCTGGGGTGCTGCTGTTGCTGCTTATTCCCTTGTGAGTTCCAACTGTGCTCCCCCTTCTGTGTTTTTAGGATCAGACTGCACACAGAGTCTTGGGGAGAAGTGGGCACAGGTTTCCAGTAGAGATACTGGCTTGCAATAAATTGTGATTCCAGAATCAATTATTGGGTACTAGAACTGAGTAATCACGTGCTCGACTTCCCACACCTCCAGTTCCTTGCCAGTCACGAGACTGTTTCCATCACCTGCTGTGGCACTGAGCAGGACAGGAGTGGTAGGAATGAGCATTCCACTGCTGCCTCCATCAATGCTGCAAATGTTGCCTTAATGTTATCTTGACATCTTAATTTAGGCTTAGAATGTATAATGAGGGTGAATCTGATTCTGAATGAAGGCATGTGGTTGTTCTTATGTGTCAGTCTTAATGGCATTCCCATAGTCCTCATGAAATCATTCCTTTGGTTTTTATATACTTGGAATTACTGTTGTGTTCTGTGGCCCTTTTAAGGTGCATCCAATCCCTGTGTGGGTGGTGAGTGTCCATCAGAACCCCTGTGTTCAGTCCACAGCCAGACATTTGTTAGCAAAACACCTGGGTGACTCCTGGAGCTGTGTTTTATATTCTAGGATGGCGGTTCCTGTAGGATTTACAGCTTTTCCAGTTGGTGGGTTTGTTTTGTTGTGACAGTATCGTGTCCAAGACACTTTAAGAAAATAGACATCTGACCAACTGAGGGGTTTTTCCCCCCAGTATCTTGTATTTTAAACTCACATCTTGTATTTTAAACCCTCACTGAGACCACAGCATTGTGCTGTTCACATCTCTACTTATCAAAGGCTTTCACAAAGAAGATACTTGGTGTTTTTAAGAGGTGATCAGCTTAAACGTTCCTGGCTTAATGTGTGATTCATTTTATAATTCTGGCTCCTTGAACACGAATGGTGAAGGGATGGCATCCTGAGGAGCTGGTACCCAGTGGCTGTGGGGTCAGTGGGGACAGAGCCTTCCCAGGGGAGGAGCAGTGGCAGCAGGCCAGGCACAGTGGGACTCTGTGAGTGCTGTGCCTTTTCCTGTGGATATCCCAGTGTTTGTTCCCAGTTATATCCCAGTGACTGGTGTGGCCTCCTCCCAGCATCTTCAGCTCCTCCTGCCTGTCATGTTGTACAGAGCAGCCAACCAGCAGCCCCCTTTGCCAAAGGGCTCGTCCTGGAGTCCTGCTTAAATCCCCTCAGAGGAGGGACAGCTGCTTTCACATGTGTTCAGCACTCTGTCAGGCCTGTGCAATTCAGAATACCTGGTTTCCAAAATGTTTTAGTTGAAATGTGTTATAAAATTAGGGAATCTCAACAATTTACAGTTGGTAACAGATTTAGCTAAACTTAAACAATCCTTTCAGAAAACCGTATCTTGGAGACTTCAGTTCTTGCTACCCCTTCAAAGTAGTGTTTTGATATATGGTTCTTAATTATTTCATTTGTACAGAAAAACCAAGCAGTGTGAGCAAGCATGACTCATCTAAAAAAGAAAAGGATGGTTTGTGTGCACTTTCACAGTTTACTAAAGTAACACATATCTGCTATTATGCAAAAATTTGACAAAAATGTGTTTCTGCTTCACTTGCAGGGTTACACCAAGTCTATTGACATCTGGTCAGTGGGCTGCATTCTGGCAGAGATGCTCTCCAATAGACCCATCTTCCCAGGAAAACACTACCTTGACCAACTTAACCATATCCTTGGTAAGCTTTATGGAGAGGCGGCATTTCCACACCCATCTGTCTCTCTCCATCACTTCTGCCAGCTGGGCTGGTCTTTCTCCAGTGGGTCACTGTGTAAGGTGTGGATCTGCAGGTGTGTCTGCTGTGCCCTCTAGTTATTTTTGCAGCAATTGATACAGGTAATAATTGTTTTGGGGACAAATAGAGAATACTTATCAATTTATTTACTACATCAGCAGATACTTTTTTAATACAAAATTTAAAAAAAAATTAAAAGCTCATATATTATTAGGTCCAGGTCAATTTTTTAAAAATTTCTGTAAGGTGCACCACTTTGCCACTTACTGGGATCTTTTTAAGAGATCATTAGAAAACTCAAAATTATTTATTTGTTTTAAAAATGTAAAAGTTTTTAAAATTTTGAGTTTTAAAACTTTAGTTTTAGTAGAAGTTTTTAAAACTCCAAAGGTCTTCTGTATCCTTAAAAACATGTGGTGTGAAATCTCCTTCCCAGCAGTTTTAATACTGCATTTTAGCAGATATGATACAGCTGTATTAATGTGCTTTTCATAGAATGCACTGTTGTTTGTATTCCTGTTTTTTAGGTATACTTGGATCCCCTTCCCAAGAAGATTTGAATTGTATAATAAATTTAAAGGCCAGAAACTACTTGCTTTCCCTACCACACAAAAATAAGGTACCATGGAACAGGCTGTTTCCAAACGCTGACCCCAAAGGTATTTTATACTCTATTACATTGTATCAAAGTAATGGCAGGATGGGAGCTTTTATAACCTAAGAATTTATATTGGAGCTAGAACGTGCAGGTGCCTTAAAATATCACTGTAAATCTAATATAAAATCATAAACCAACACAAAGCCCTCACACTGGTTTATCATTTAGTGCAATTTTTAGTAACTCTAAGATTACCTATTGTGGAGTTTGATCTTTAACATACATGTGAAATCCAAACTCTTATCACTTTCCTTGGGAGCACAGTTCATTCATTCAAGTGCTGAACATCAGCACTGGATTTCAACACTGGCATGAACTAAGTCTTGATCTTTGTTCCTAACATCAGACAGGGGGCAGCTGCTTGCTGCTGCCCTGGGTAGAGTTTGTGCAGACTGTGCATCAGCTCTCGGTCAAACAGGGTCTCATCAGTAGAGAGGGATCCTCAGGCGCCATGAGAGCTTAACATTTACTGGGTTAAAAAATTCAGTTGGGATATGTGGAGCAAAAGTTATAAAAGCAAGGAATATAATAATTGTTAACCTTTCTTAACAAGGCTTTAGTAAAGGGTAAATATGACTTTGTTTTGTTAGATAGCTATTAATTTACATTTTATACTCAACTTCATACAGTTTAGGGGTGGTTGTGTCACAGTACAGTAGTGCTCTTTTACCTCCTCTAGCACAGTTCGTAAGTAATTTCTTTTTTAACTGGTATGATAATTTACTCTTAGTGGATATGATCAGGTACTGAATTACCATGTAAAAGCTGATTTCTGCAGATGGAACTGTATGGAGCTTATTATCCCTGTCATTGAGGAAAACAGCAGTGATTTATTCTGCTTTTATAACAGTGCTCATCAGTGTGAGAATCCTCCCCGTGGGCTTTGACAGCTCAGATGGCAGCAGTGCTGTTACCTCAGCTGAGGGGAATGTGCTGTTTGGTGCAGCACCTTGGCAGTGCCCCCAGAGCAGCTGTGCCAGGGCTCTGTCAGGAGCTGTCACTGGGGGCAGGAACAGTGCTGTGCCCCACATGGCTGGGGGTGAGCCCAGGGAACCACAGCACAGCACTGCTGATGGTTACAGTGCAGGCCTGAGGCTTTTGGAGCTGCCCTCCAGAGCACTTGGGTCTCTTGTGCAGTGCTGGGTGATGCACAGCCCCAGAGCTCACTGCAGTGGGGGGTGATGGTGCTGGTGCATCCTTCCTCTCCAGGCTGCCCTATGACCTGGGGTCACAGGTGTGTTCCTCATCCTGGTGCAAAACTGCAACTGCTGTGCTGCATCAAGAAGCCTCTCTTAATGTTCTGGTTCATAAATGATGTGGTGAGGAGAAGAAAAATGATGGAATTTAGGATTTTGCAGATATCTTAGGGCTTCTTGCTCCTATGATCAGTTTTTTTCTCCTCTTGGAAAGGGGAAATGTGTTACAGGCAAAGTAGCTGAGCAACTGCAGTAGCACTGATTTGTGATGTCTGTTCAGAGTTTCACCAGACCTCACTCTGTGTCTTACTGGATCTTCAGATTCTTTATGGATTCTTTACAAGTTGTCTTCAACAGATTTTGCCTGAATCTCGTGAATATAAATGTGTTTGAATCTTCTCTAGAGGGTATCTTCTGTGCTGCTGGTTGTGCCAGAATATTTCACTGTGATGATCTAGAACTCCTAATGACTTCTGGATGATATTTTCATCTGTAAACAGCCAAGTTTTCTTTTCAGAATAAGAACGTATTCATAATTACTTATTTCAGAAAAGCTCCATCTTAGTTTGGATTTTGGCACAAAAATCCAAAGCATTTTTCTTTGAAAAATGAAGAAGTCTCATCTATTTAATTTCTGTTGTAGTTCAAGCCAGATTGTAGCATAGGATTGCTTGTGTTTCTTGCCTTGCCATCCATTGTGGGGCTGAAGGGCCTTTGGCAGGGTAACCCCTGGGCTGGAGCAGGTGGTGCCCAGGGCAGCTGTAGGCCAGGAATGCTGAGAGAGGGGCAGGCACAGCCTCTGTGCCCACGTTACAGGTCCCAGCTACAGCAGGGCAGCTCCAGGGCTGCAGTGCCATTAGCACAGACCTTGGGTAGTGGGTGTTGTCTGGGTAAGGTCGGGGTTTGTAACACTTTTGTGGAGTGTGTATTAAATTCTTGCTCACTTTTTTTCCTCTTAGCACTTGATTTGTTGGATAAAATGTTGACCTTTAATCCTCATAAGCGGATTGAAGTGGAGCAAGCTTTAGCCCATCCATATCTGGAGCAGTATTATGATCCAAGTGATGAGGTAAAGACATTGTCAAAATGTAAACATTGATAAAATGATACAGCTGATTATTTTCTACTTTAGTTTAAGGGTAGGATTTCTTCTACTGCACTGATGGAGCTGAAGAACAAATTGCATCAATTTACCAAAATTTGTATTTCTCACTTTAGTACAACTCTTAGGAGATGCCACACAACAAATAGATATTAAGGTGACTTCCCTCTCCAGAAAATGGAGATTCTCAGCTCATGTGAGTTCTGGTTTCATAATGTCTGAGGTAAAGGAGAATGACTGAGTTTGTCACCAGATTATGCTTTAAAAACCCTGAATTGGAACTGGCTGTAGTTTATGTACAATCCTGAGGAGATTGCTGGCTCCTTTTTGTGAAGAAATAGGGGAGGAGGAAATAAGCTAGTTTTCCTTAAGGGCCAGATATGTTTATTCCAAGATAGAAAAATAATAAGATTTTTTTTTTCTTCAAATAGATACTGAGATATGAGCCTCAAATAAATATTCCAACTTGTGCTTTGGATTTGACTTAGTGTGGTTGATGTAAAATTTGGTAAACTAATACATAAAGCACACATAGGACTAATGGGGGCAGTTCTGCTTTGAAGACTGCTCAGTGTTAGATATTTTTGTGAAGGACATTTTTGGATTTTTTTTCCCCATCCATAAAAGGACTGCATGAAATTCAACAGCACAGTGATATTACAGTAATCATATTTCTCTGTATTATTAAGCCTGTAGCTGAAGCACCCTTCAAGTTTGATATGGAGTTGGATGACTTGCCGAAGGAAAAGCTGAAAGAATTGATTTTTGAGGAAACTGCAAGATTCCAGCCAGGATACCGATCTTAAATCGTGCATAGGTAAAGTGACGGGGGAAATTTGGAACTTGCCTTTCCCAGTGCCCAGTAACTTCCTGTCCAAGGGCCTGGCCTCAGTCCTGTCCTGTTTCTGAGGAAAGTTTCCATTCCCACAGCATGGAAGTGTCCACATGGAATCCAGGCAACTGGATGTGTCCAAGGTTTACCTTGTTTGTAGGTTACATTTAGGGAATAAGAATTGCGTTTCAATAGTGCTGCTTAGAATAAAAGCAGTGGTAATGCTTTGAAATGCAAATTTTATTTAAAAAGTATTTTAAGAGGCAATGTTCTTTATATATTACAGATATGTAATTTAGTCATATAGCTTCAAATGCTTAAAAAAACCCTCTTCCTAAATATAAGGTACAGAGAAGAAATATCTTAAATTATTTTAAAGGAAAAAACCCACACATGAAACTTTAGTATGAATTACCTTTAGTTTTAAGCAGCTCCCAGATAGTGTGAGTAAATAACAAAGGTATTTAAATAATCATAAATGAATTATTACTAGTCTTCCTAGCATTTTGAAGGTCTGAAATTTTAATGTAAAATGAAATATACTGATTCACTGACTCTGACTTTTTTTTTTTAAACCAATGAACTTCTGGTCTTGCTGTGCCACAAGGCTTGCAAGTCTCAGGAGTTTCATACCAAACTGGTCAAATACTGGCTTGATTGTGAAACTTCTGTGATACTAATAGGAGAAAATATCAAAGGTTTATGAGTGGAAAGGAAAAAGAAGCCAAAGGCAACAGGCTGGCCTGGGTTGCCTGGTTTGTGCTCTCTGTGCTCTCCTCCCTCAAAGCAGCATTCTGCAATCACTGCTTTGTGTGGGCATTTCCAGCAGGAAGGTGAAGTTTTGAGCCAGGGCACTTGCTCGCTGCCAGAAATCCATGACTCTGCTGGCAGTGTGCAGGAGCTTTGTGGCTTTGCTGTAAGCAGTAATTTTTCTGCAGTAAAAATGGGATTTCAGTTTCTGCATTGCATATACCCCTAGGTTTTCATTTAATGATGAACTAATAGGAAAGAAAAAGGAAAAAAAGTGGGGGAAACATTTAAAAATAGTTTTTACTTAGTAGGGTAATTGTTGTTGCCACTGGCTTGAATACTTAGATGTATAGAAGCTGACAAATGAAACACTTTCAATTTTTACAAATACTGCATTTGGTTTATTTAAGCTTGCTAGGTGATTTTGGAACTGTTGCAATAATTAAAAGGTAGGGTAATCTGAGGTTCGCACACTGGTTCTGTAAATTAGCATTGTGAATAGAGCAGACCTGGGACACAGTAACTGACAGGTGTTAATGTCCCACCCATGTTTTCTCTGTGAGAGCACAGCTCTGCATGTGCACGTAAATTTTGAGGAACAAGATGAAGCCTGTTCCTAATAGGCTGTAGTCTCAAGGAAGGACAGTGAGTGGTTACTGCTGTGGTAAATCACAGTTCGTGATCTCTTGCTTGCCTCTTTGCCCAGACCATACTTACCTACGTTGTATTAGGGATTAAGGGATAAAAGGATTAGGGATGAAGATATCCATGATCTGTTGTTAGCAGAAATTTCTGGTTTGATAAAAATGTTACCTTCGAATGCTACTATGCAGTGTTGATTTGGCCAGCACAAATACTGGAATTGAAATGTTGTACTTAGCTTGATAAGGATATGCTGGTAATTTGTCATTTGTGGTTCAGATCACCACCTATGCCACAGCACAAGAGTTTAAACACAGCTGCTTGACATCCTAATGAGGGCCAGTCCCCAGGAGTTGGCTTCAAATGCACAGTAACAGTGTCCTGCTGTGCATTCCTGTTGCCCTGCACGCTCCCCCTGTGCTTTATCAGCCAGCTCTTCTCACTGGGCTGTTTCTCCAGATTCCAAGTGTCCCCTGGGCTGTGTGTTTTGGAATTGAGAAGCAATATGAAAATAACAAATTTTTGGTTCAGACAAACTGTGTACTTCATTGATTAGTTATGTTTAATCTTCTAATCTTTTGAAGAATTAAGAGTTTAAAATAGAATGCCTCATTATCCACTGTCTCCAATTTCTTTTTTAACATCTGTAGATCCTGCTGGCTCTGGGTTATGGTAAACACAGTGTGCACAGAGCACAGAAATAGGAAAGGGCTTGTTTTAAAAGGTGATGTTAAACTTCCTTCACTGAAATATGTCTCTGCTCTCTTTTGTAGGACAAGGACTTAAAGGACTGGGCATGCTCAAACGTTGCTGTTCCTCTTCCCAGTTCTTTATTGTTGGTCATGTCTTGTGGCCTCTCTCAGCTTATCCACTAACTCCTTTGAGCCATTCAGGAGGGCGGTTCCTGGTAGTTTTGGCTTTTCATGCTTTCAATGAATCTTTTAAGCCTGAAGAATTGTAATTGACACTCCTATGCGTAATGCCCATTGTTGACCTGTTGCAGTACTGTACTGTACGTGCACCTACTGCTGCCCGTGTTTTAACTGCTTGCTTTCTGGTTTGAAAGATGCAGTAGTTCCTTTCACTCCTGGATCAATATCCAAGAAGATAATTCATTAACCTGTAAGACGTTTACACCATGAACTATGTTTTTCTGACTTTACTGAAGTCGCTGGCATTTTTTTTTTTTAGAAAAGCTACTATTCAGGGCACTTTAAGTCAGTGACATCCCAGATTTTTTTTGCACGTCCTTTTTAAATAGAAATGGTTGGTTAGCATCCAGCAGAGTGTACCATTATGCTATGGATTGCAGCATAAGTTGTGTTCATGTTAATCTTGCTTATGCACTTGTTTGGGTGTCCTGTGCTGTACATACAGGTATTCTATCCAGTGTAAGAGCCACATAGGAACCCAACTTAACTGAATTCACCTAAGAAACATTTTTCCATGTATTGACAAAATTTGTACCTTTTTCTCCCTGCTTTTTCTAAGAGAGATAATTTAAAGTTTACCCACGTTGGAGGCGTAGTACTCCCAAAGTTCCTACCATGCAGTAGTGTTTGTATGGCCTGTGCAAAGGCAAGGTGGCAGCTGCAGCTGCTCTTTGCTCCCCGAGTGCTGGAAGGGTTAACACAGACCACGATGGCACCATGACCCCATGGCCAGTGCTTTACCTGGGCAAGGCAGCCGTATCTGGTGGCAAGCAAGAAACCAAAATACGATATTAATTAACTCAGTCTACATCCTGCATACCAATGAAGTGCTTCAAATGAGGATTGATAGTTTTGACATTTGAATCTAATCACTGACATTCAGATTCTTGCAGAAAGGAACACTGCATCTTCAGATGAGAAAGTTTGATTTTACTTTTGCTCCTACAGCATGTCAGCATCTCAAGTTCATTTCTTGCAACCTACACTATGGTGATTTGTAATCAAGCCTCCATGAGCTCGTGACATGAAGTACTGTTCTGTTGTCAAGTACTATCAAACTTTTCTGATAATGCTGAGTTAGGACAACCAAACAAAGCTAGCACTAAATAACGTTTAAAATTGTATACCTTTTAATGATCTTTTCAAGTATTTGTTACTGAAATTGTATAATGTGGAGTTTACTAGGTGTTATGTTCCAGTGCAGTGCCTCCTTTTCTTTCCCCACTGCTCTCTGTGGTGAGAAATTTGCCTTGTTTAAAATAATTACTGTGCCCTCGCATGACTGTTAAAGCTTTCTGTGCAAAGATGATTGTCTAAGTGCCACATGCCTATGATTGAGAAAAAAATAATCTATTGTTACCTCTGAGTTGTGTTCAACTGAAATGCTATTCAACAAATAACTTAGGAAAAATCGTTCTATTTTTAGCTTTTCATATCTCTGCTGTCTTTTTCTCATTTTATTTTGGCAGCAGTGAAGAATGGATTGTATAAAGACTGCTTGCTAATATGAACAAAATGCACTTGTAATTCCTGGAAATAAATTTAAATCTTATATCTTCACATTAACATTAAGAATTAGTTTTTGGTTTCCTCTTGGGTAATGTCTTTGAATGGAAATCAGGTTCAATTGCTACTGTAGTACATAAGGATGCTGGCTGGTTAATAACTCCAGGCTTCCTCATACCATTTAGTCTGCTCTTCAGAGAAATCTAGAAAGCCATTAACTTAGACTCCAGTAGATAAGGGTGCTTACAAGATTCCATTTCAAAATTTTCTTTTTCCTATAGTTTAAGTGTTAGTCTGCCAAAACTAATTTTTAATAAGCAAGGGTTCATTAATAAAGGGCATTTTCTATTAGGAAGTTCTTGTGGTACATAAATCTCTGTTGTGGGGAACAAATTCGGAGCTTTGTCAGGACGCTGCACAAGTGATCATGGAATCGTGGTATGGAACCTATGCTAAAAACATTTCTGTAGAAGAAATACGCACTTGACTGTTGATACCAGTGTAGAAATTTCTCTCGACCTTTCTACACATCTTTACCAAAATGCTTTTCTCACTCAGTTTTGAAAAGTTGAAATATTTCTAGAATCTCTGCTACTTGCATGATCATCATTACAACAGGAATCATTTTTGGCACGGTTGGAAAGATGACTGTTACTGAAATTAGTTTGTAACACCTCAGTTTTAATTTATTAAGGAAGAACTTTGGCAGCTTACTTCACCCTTCTCTTTCCCAATTCTTTATTTTTAATACTTTCTTTCATTTGGGATGTTTGGGGAGGTTTAGACTTACCCTTGCATCCTGTCTTTCTGAGTGAGAAGCTGAGGGTTTGCTTCACCTAATGTCTGGTGCTTTTGGGCTTTCTTCCTTAACTACTTTTGCTGAATCCAATTGGCATCCATCAGGATCCGTAACCACATTCATCAATCCTTTACTGAATTCAGTAAACATTGTTGGGTTGAATTTGTTGATGCATCAAATGCTGAAGCACGATTTTTTTTTTTTTGTCAGATATTGAAAATAGTTTAAAGAAGGTGCCTCTAACAACACTGTGTTAGGTCAGTTATTTCATCGTTTTACATTGGGTTCTTTTCTTTATGCAGTTTTTATATTTTAGAGCGGAGAACAGCAACTCTTAATTGAAGTAGCATGCATATTTCATGGTAAAGATGCTTTGGGAATAAGGAATGTAAACAGTTCACTGTCAAAAACATTCCAACCTTACAGCTGAAGAAAAATATGCAAACACAAAATTCTCATGGANNAACACACAAATTTCTCAGGGATCCTTGGCCAAACAAGCCTCTGACTCTGCTGTCCTGCCTGTGGCCAGACTCTTCCTCACCCCCGTGACACCAGAGCTGGGCCGCGCGCGCCGGGAGCTTCCGGGAGTGGCAGTGGGGACAGAACTCTGCAGTGGCCAAACAAAACCTGAGGAGCTGAGCAGGGCTTTCCTTGCAGAATGAGAGAAAGAAAATCCTGTTGTTGCTGCCCACTGTAATATGCTACGATATATTTATACCATGTCGAAGTTGTTTGCTGAGCAACTGTACTATAGATTTAAACTTTATTAATATATATTTGCTTATGTTAGTGTAGTTTATATAGTCCTTGGTTATTGATAAATTTATTGTGTTGTTACAGCACAGTGATATGGTATAAATATAGGTCTATACATACACACCATACACTTACAAATTTGGTCCCTTGCATAGTACTTTTATATTTGTACAGCAATGTCTTCAAGCAATCCCAGATTTTAGGGGAAATATTTTTGTAAATGCAGTGGTTTAAACAAAAAAGTCCAAACAATCCTTTTACTAAGTTTTAAATACATTTGTGGTTCAAAATGGTTTAGTTAACAATTGAAATCAAGACACTAAATTAGTGAAAAGTGCACATTAGTAAAGTGAAGCTTACAGTGGTTTTTGTAGCATGTGCTGTGATCAAACCAAGTGACACATCGGCGGAAATGTAGAAGTTGGACTACATGTGTAAATCTAGAACAAATTTCTAAAGGTTGCAGCTGGTTTACTTACTATTGTTGCCTTTTCTCGTGTTGTATCAGTGTAGAGCACTCTTAAAATACTCAAACTGCTTTGTCTTTGCTTTGTACTGTTGGTGCCTTCTTAGTCATGTACCCCACAAGTCCTGCATAGCTAATTTAGTTAATGGTAAGTTTAAAATAAAAAAGCAAAGGAAGATTTTATAAAAAAATAAATAAATCATTTTCTGTATGTTCTTATTCATTGTAACAATTAAACATTTATATTGTGACAGATTTGTGATTTGGTTAATCTGTATAGATCAATTGTAAGTAGCAAAGGTTTATATTTCGTCTTATTCTTTTGATGTTGTAAACGTTTGTGATTTTCTTTTTTAAATCAGGTAACTTAATGTTCTGTTTTGTTTTTGGCATCTGAATCTTGTAAAAACAAATGCAAAGAAAATCATTAAATTGTGTCCCTGTATTACCAAACCAGCATAGTTCCGTGCATATCTAGAACAACTGGGACTTTGCTTTGCCCTGAGCTGCTCCATTGGCTGATCCAAAACTGCCTCTCCTTGGAAGTGCAGGGGGAGCAGCCTGCAGGCATGAGCTGTAACTGCTCAAGGTGTGTGCTAAAAGCTTCTCTAATTAATATGAAAAGGCAAAAAATGCGACCTGGAACTAAAGAAAGCTTGACCATAACTGACCAGTCTATAACAGCTCTGAGAATTGACTTGTAAAAATTCACCTCTCATTCCCCTCCTTGGCTTTCACGGCAGAGTACAGATTTCTTTCCCCCCAAGAATAATACAGAATTTAATTTTCACCATGTTTCTGTGTGTTCTTAAATTTTTGTTGGCTGTGGCTGCTCCCCTGGCAGAAGGTGTGTTCACCATAGCATGCACTTCAGGGAGGGACCTCAAGGTACAACTGCACAGGTGCTTGGCGCCAGGAAGGTTTTGACAAGCAGCTGATTGACTTAATATTGTTGTGATCCTTGTTTCACTAGGATTAGTTTGAAATGCCACACCGATTTCCTGTGTTTCACCAGACCTGGCTGTAAACTCTCCATCTGTAAGCTTCAGGTGTAGTGGGCACTCCTGAGCTGTTGGCATGTTGGTCAGGGTGGTGGTTCCAGTGAGCACCCCCAGGTGCTGGGCAGATGCTGCGCTCAAGTACTCAGGAAGGCTGGCAAGGAGCTGTTTTGAGTACAAGCCGTGTTTATTGGAAGAGATTCATGTAGGTCTGATGGCATCAACTCTGACCCAGGATTTTGCAGACCAAAGATAATTCTGTGTTGTGCATGTTTCATCTTCAGTTATCCTTTTTACTAAATTGCATATATGTAACACTGACAAGCTTAGAAAATCAAAAACATTTGAGGCATGTAGAAGACTCACATCATCGCATCAACATATGCCGTGTCTGTTGGTGGTTACCCTGCTCTGATGTGTCTTCTCACCACACAAGTCCAGGTAGCTTCAGAAGGAGTCCTTGAGCCTCAACTCTGCTTCCAAAGGCAACTTCAGTGTGTCTGCTGAGCACCATCCCGGTGTCAGAGGTGTTCACATCCCGTCAGAAATGTGGCCCCGCCCATGAGCTGCTTGTGTGAAGCCTGGTCTTGGGAGTTGGATGTGAGGACTGACCTGTAACCCCTCTGTCTGTTCCCTGTCATTTATAAATTACATGGATGACTTTCCTTCACGTTTTCTAAAACTCTGCCTTTTTTTTCAGTACATCTTCCTATTGGCAATGTACTTTTCTCTGTGTTTAAACTGAGTCCAAACAAGTTCCAGTTGTTAAAAAAAATTATTTATTCTATAGGATTTGTGAGCTTTCTGATGATAAACAGCAGATTATTGATCCTGTTAAACGGATGTATCT
The DNA here is from genome assembly GCA_013397095.1 of Sterrhoptilus dennistouni. NCBI lineage: Eukaryota > Metazoa > Chordata > Aves > Passeriformes > Zosteropidae > Sterrhoptilus > Sterrhoptilus dennistouni. Next base: position 92,789 of record VWZU01015139.1, read on the forward strand.
TGTGAATACTGAACACTTCCTGCAACTTCCCTCAAGCTGCCTCTCTTTTTCTTTTCAACATGCACACGCACAGAGCCCATTTTTCCTGAAGTTCTTTCCCTTTCCAGCTGATTAATTAGTGTGGTAGAGAAATGTGTGATCCTTCTAGTTTAGTACAGAGGTAGCTTACGTTTGTATGTGAAGGCTGAAGAGAGGAGACTTGAAGTCTTCCATTCCTGATTTCCCTGAAATGAGCAGGAAATACCTTGCAAGGGTCTTGGGTTTGCAGTGTTTTCTCACCTAAAAAGACAGTAATAAAAATACTTGCATTTCTCTTCCCAGTCTGTGAGTTTGTGTACACTCAGCTGTTGGCTGCTGCCTGCAGCACTGCTCCTCCCTGTCTCCTTGCCTTGCTGCTTGCACTGGGCTGACCTTTGATCTCACTGAGTTCCTCTTCCAGCGACTGCTCTTCCTCAGGGGTTTACACTTTCCATGTTGGGATCTTTCTCCAAAGTCCCTTGTCTGCTCTGGTGACTGATGACTTCACTCCTTTGTTCTTACTTTTCCTTAACCTTGCACGCTTGTAGATGCCTGCAGTCTCACAGCTCCGCTTTTATTTGCTGCTTTCATTTTTTGCCTCTGTACAGCTGGGCCAAGGACACAGTTGTGCTTCACAGAGCTGGGAACAGGCAGCAGACCCAGGAGCCCTGGTTCAGGGCTGGCTCTGGGGAGAAAACCAGGATAGTGCAGAGCAGCTCCAGTCTGGGGCAGCCCTGGGATGGCACCAGCCAGGGCGTTGGCAGTGCAGGGATCTCTTACTCCACCTTGGGAGTTTAATTCTGACCTTGAACACACAACTTAGAAATAATGGAAGGTGTTAATCTCTGTCTGTGATGTGTCATCTATGTCTGAAAATCCAGGCTTTTTTAGCAAAAAAAACCAACAAACCCAAAGCTCTAAGAGAATGCCATAGATTTTTTTTTTAAATTGCTATTACTGAAAGACTTGAAATGCACCTTGTAGGGATGTTGTCTGTTTTTGTTGGTTGGTTGGTTGGTTGTGATTTTTTTTGTAACACCGAAGACTAAATGGCTTGCCTTGAACATCTTTTTCTGCCTTAAAACTGCAAATGCAAAAATGCTGAATATTCAGAATTTTGGCTTGAGACTTACTGAACTGATGATAAGAGAGCTGGAAGGTTTTTTTTAGTCAAGCCTTTCTCCTAGGTCACCTTTAATTTTGACAGCCAGTACTGAAAAGGAAATTTGGACTAAAAATCCTTTCTTTGTTCCTGGAAGTGTTAAAACTCACAGATATTCTAACTTATAGTTGAGGCACCACAGACTCAAGAGTTCAAACTTTAGACTTTTTAATGCATTCTGTGCTTTAAAAAACCTTTTTGTTAATTTTTGTACACGTACATACATTCTGAGCAGGTTTGCACAGGTGTGGAGGGGACACAAACTTGCAGGCCAGTTTGCCCACTCAGAAATATTTCAGTGAGTGTTGTGGCTGTCACTGTAGCTCCATGTTTTGATTCTGTTTCCCTTCATGCCGTGTAAGCGCAGCACTCCAGACAAAAGTGGGGATTGAAAACAAAACATTTCTTAATCATTCTGTTGTAGCTAAACTTAATATAAGCTTGGATTTGAGGATATGCTTGGTATTTTGGAAGAACTGTGTTAAGCTGTTTTTACAGCTGACTTGGTGACATTTCTGTAAGTAAAATATGCTGTTGTTCCAGCATGGCAAAGGTCTGCATAAATCATGTGCTCAACTTAATCACTGGTTTTCTTCTTGTGACAATAAATGGCATTGTACCAAAAGCAATATATCCTGTGTGTAGTTAGTAGTGGAAATAATTATTATTGTGCAGCTTGTATTTTCATTGTCTTTGCAGCCACTAGCATGGATTGTGTGCACTGTCAGTCGCTCCAGGCTATTAAAGATGTCTGGGGGAAAACCAGGTCCCCAATAAGACTTGTTTGCTTCCTGGAAGCTGCTGCTGTACTTTGAAGCAGAAAAGGGTTGCACCTGGTGCTGCATTAAGCTTATTTTCCTCTGAGTCTTGTTATCAGAATACATCTAAGTCTAGAGTCTTTCTCCAGATTTGCTCCTCCACATTGTTCCTCTTGAGAAAGGCCCAGGCTCAACACCAGCATCATTAGAGCCAAGGATGTAAGAGAGCAGAAGGGCTTTTTTCTCTGCTTGGTTTTGGGATTCTGCTAAACTGTACTCAGCTTTAGAGCATGGTACTGTAAAAAGACTTGTGGAATGCTGCAACTGGCTTTGCTCACCAACTACTTAAGACTGGATAAGACCTCACAGGGAATATGCAATGCTTGGGAACTCTCTAGTCATAAGTTCTGTTCCCTCCTGCCCCCCAGTAGCAATTCTGCACTACTGGCTCGGCAAGTAAACCAGCCCTGGATAACTCCTTTCAAAGGGAAGCTTGGGGTCCCATTTCTGGGTGCTCAAAAGGGAAAGTTATTAAGACAGTGTCCTCCCTATCACTTGCATTTGACTGCTAGTGTAGTACTCATTATACTAAATTGTCACTGTACAAAAAAATTCATACTGTAGAAATAAGAGGGCTGAAGAGCTTCTTGTTCTCAACATATATTCCTTCTCACTTTCTAAGTCTAGAAAAATACCTACTTTCAGTTATAGCTAAATAGCCTTTCTGCATTCTCTGTGCACTTTTTTCTCTGCTGCCTCCTACTCTTTTTAGATGTGACTTATTTTACTGCTAATGGTGTTATAAAAACTGTAGTACTACCAGGTGTCATGTGGTAACTTGTAAATAAAATTACTGTAAACGCACAATCAAGTTATTTGTGGTGCTGCTCTGTACACGTGTGACACTGCCTTAGCTGTCAATCCTCACTGCACTGCCCTGGAGGATCACTTGGGGATTATAAAGGCTGTGCCTTGTATGAGGAGCCTTTTGCTGACCAGCCTCCACAGCAGTCTGGTCCTGTTAACAAGCTCCAGGCAACTCTAGCATTGACACCAATTATTCCTTAGGCGGGAACGTTGCCACATTATTTACCAGCTGACAGCAAATCAATCCTTCTGTCAGACTGATTGTCAGTGGAGCCATAATACAGTTTTATTTAAATACCTCTAACCATTTGTATAGCAAGTACAGAACACAGGATTATTTACAGTGGGCAGCTGATGAGGAAGCTGTTGCTGGGGCATTGTGTCCTTGGAGCCTGTTGATGTGTTTCCTATCCAAGTGAGAGAGGGGCGGAAAAGACTGGAAGAGGTGTGACGTGTGTGGGGAACACCCCGAGCTGTGTTTGGTTCCAGACCCCGTTGCGCTGCTCTGCTGCGCTCGCTGCAGGTGCCGAGGCCGGCGGTGGAGAGGCAGAGGCTGGGCTGGAGCAGAGGGACAGCAGGAATGCTGGAGCTGGGAGATGTGCTCAGGAGCAGCTCCCTCTCCTAGAAATCATCCTAAGGACATGGAATGAGCAGCCAGGTGTGAAAGCCTTCAGGACAATTTGCCCTCATGTACACGTGTCCATCCATGTGTTGTGGAAGGCCTGTCTTCAGGCAGTGCAGCAGCAGACAAAATTTAAGGGGTTCCATGTCTTTTCTTTCGGGAGGTGAATACGAAATACTTTGGGGAAATATTCAAATGGATGAATTTTCTGCAGTGCTGAAGAGAGAAGCAGCTTGTAATTCCCAGGTACCTGAGACCAGTCAGCTGTCTTTCATGTATGCAGGGAAAAACTCACTTTTTGGAGATGACAATATTTCTGCTTCCCAACTTTTAACTGCTTCTGTAATTCTTCACTGTTTTCTTCCCTTTAAATCTCCTTCCCTGCATCTGTTACATACAGTCTTTGGGAGACCGAGTCTTCCAAAGGTATTTAAGTGAATTAAGAGGCAAATACCACATGGAAACATTTTTCTGGAAACAATTTCACTTAATGTGGATTAAACAGTTTCTCAAAGCAGGAACTTGTGGCGTTTTACCACAAGGTGTAATAGAGTTTATTTACAATAAGCATATTAAACTAAACACTTAGCTCAAAGAATAAATACAAATACAGTCCTTTTCAGAATAAAATGCCTGTAATAGCTATTGAATTAAATCTTGAGGGGAAAAAAAAAGGACTAGAAAACAAAAATATCTCCAAATCAATGTGTTTGAATGAATGAAATTTCATGTGCAACAGGGATTGTCTGAAGGTGGTGATTATAATCCAGGTGGGTTTGGTGGGTAGAGAGGTGGGCAGCAACAATGAAGCCTGTGGCATTTCTTGTATAAATATTTCTGTCTGCAAATTGCCACACTCCTCATCAAACAAAGGTAGCAATTAATAAGGCAGGAGAGTCTATTTCAGCTCTTAAGGCGCTTATTTCAGGATATTCAGGAATTGTCTTGGCATTCACTTGCAGTGAAAATGGATTCATGATGACATGTTTGTGTTCAATTACTGAAATTTTGCATGTGTATATTTTGGTTTTACTTGAAGGTATGAATCATTTGAATATCTGGTAATTTTCACTGTGAAAAGAAGTTTGATTGCCTTTCAGTGATCTGTCTTGCTCCTGTTTGCTAACTGTGCTAGATCTTGGAGTAGGGGGCTGAAGTCTTCCATTCCCTGGAATAATATAATCTTCAGGTAAAGTAGTAAAAATTACAAACTCTTTGTAATGGCTTGTTTAGGGGTCATAAATGCATCTGCAAACCCTCTGCACCTACTCAGGCAGTGAAGAGCTAACTAATTTCTGAAAAGCTTGAGGGAAACAGAGAAATGTAAACCCAGATCAAGCTCTCTTCCTATGAGCACAGTTCCTCCTGCTGGAGACTACACCACGGCCTGTCAGCTTCCAGGGCTTGGTAATCAGCAGCTGCTACAATACTACTGAGTGGGTTTTCCAATGCCATCTTGGTTTTCTTAAACCAGCCCCAAAACTGGATTCACCCAGTCAAGTGCCCAGTCTCCCTCAGAAAGTAAGGGGCACAGCCAGAGGTGTCCTGCCTGGTGTCTTCTGGTGATGATTTTGTTTCCATTTGATGTCCTGTGCAATCGTTTATTTTCTTGTTTTGCTGTTCTCTTTAGTTCCTCTTACACTTCAAAGGCTGTGCTGGGGTCAGATGAATGCCTGGCCTTCCTGGATAACAGGCAGTCCATCCTGAGAACTTTCTGTAATTCAGTGCCATTAGATGTAGCTGTTGTCAAATGTAGCCGAGCTCCTGAGGGCAACCATAGAAAAATTCTGCTGGAGGGAACCTCTGAAGTCACCCAGCCCAAACCCTGCTGAGTGTGCAGATGGGGTGACCTGGACATCTCTGGGCTGCAGGGGGCTGAAAAGGACCTGCTCAAGGGAGTGGAGATGTAGATCTTTAGTTCTCACTTGCTAACACCTTATACTGCTAAACTTTGCAGTTTTTAAGAAACGCAGTGATCAAGACAGAGATTTAGGCAGGGAATTTATCCTTTAATCACTTCCACCCCTACTTCAGTCCCGTAGGGTATAAAGGGGGCTACCGCTCACATCTTTTTTCTGTTTTGACTGGACGATATTGGCAGCGAAGGACGATCCCCGTTTGTACAGAGCCTTCAGCTGCCGCAGAGATGCAAAGGCTGAGCCCTCGCAGCACAGGCTGCCCTTCCCGGCACCACCACGGTTTGTGCTGTTCCTGCTCCCGGGATGAGCTTTCATTCTTGTGCCACCTTGCACGCTTCAGGTACTGGATTTTACACATATTTTCTACAAATCAAACCCCATTTGGTGCAATGTTTGCTATTCATTTTGTCTGCGGGTCAGATTTTTCAGCAACAGCGATCTAGTCTCCAGAAAGCAAAAATAACAGAGATAAAACCGGCCCTCGAAATGATGTGATGACATTTTTTATTCAGCCTTGTGGCAGAAACCTTGCCTCCGTTAAAAGCTTTTGAGGGAAATAAGAAAGCGTTACCGCAGCTCAGAGCTCTGTGCTGCAAAGCGCTCCTGCCCAGCCCGGACCTGCAGAGCTGTCGGGACGGTCACGGCTGTGCTCGGGCCATCTGCTGGGGGAAAGCTGCCATAAACTGCGTGATACAAATAAAAACCTTGCTGACTGCAGTCAACCGCGATCATTAAAAAGCAGATTTTTTAATAGTAATAATACCCAGACTGTCTAGAAAAATATCATGTAAGTCTTCTAGATTTAGAGCTCCGGTGTTTTTCAAAGGCTACTTAGTGACAGGGTACTACACAAACTTATCTCCGAAACTGTAAATGAATAATTTCTATTTTTATGTGGTGGGTTTGGGGGTTCTTTTGTTTTGGGTTTGGTTATTTGGTTATTTGTGTTATTTTAAAGCAGTCTGAGTCTCACAGTGGGTGTACAGTATGACTGGTCAAGGCAGTAGAAATGAGGATTTAAAGACAATTTTGTTGCATGGGACTGATTTGATCATTCTTCCTTTTTTTTTCCCCCCATTTCTGGTGTAGGTCCAAGCCATTCCAACCACCTATGAAGAAAGCACACCACCGTGCTAGGGAATGAAGCACAGAAGCAAGGTGAGGCATTGGGAACTTAATATGAATATTAATGATTATGATTATGGTAGTTATGATTGTCAAACTTCGTACAATCTGTTCTTCTCATCTCTGTTCCCATCCACCCGTTCCATACATACTGGCAGAAGTATCAAAGGAGCAATTCAAGGTAGAGGACTGAGAGAACAGTATTACAGCTTGTAACACGAAAAATGAACGTCACCAGCCTGTGGCTGTGTTTTATACCCCCAGCTAAGATGACACATTTCTCTCTTGTAACAATATCCAAGGGGTTGCAGAGTCTTGTTTGTAGCAGCAGCGAAGTGTCTTACAGGAAGTTCCTGGATACTGATGCTCAGGGGATTTTGCTGGTTCCAATAGCTTTTCCTTTGCACCCTGCTCACACACTTAGTGCTGTCTGCTCTGCTCTATAATTCTTTAGCTCACATAAGAGCAAGTATCAGTTTCCTGATCAAATGTGCGTTACGTTGACTTGTGCTTGTGTGTTCCTGGCAGAGCAGCTGGTTTGATTTTGTCCTGTGCCCCCTGAGCCATCCAGAGGTCTCAGGTGACATTTTTTTGCCCAAAAGTTTGAGATACCCCAGGAAGGTGCTGGAATGTGGATATTTCTGGCAGAACAGGGTCTCCTCAAGGATACTGGAGAATACAAAACCAAAACGTAGGATGCAAAATGGGTTTCAGAAAAACACAGGACAAAGGCACCTGTGACAGTTCTGTTGCATGGTACGCCAGCACTGGCACTACTTTTCTGGAGTATATGGATGCAGAGAAGGATGTTGAACCCACAGCTGGTGTGGGTAAGATCCACCTGAGCACTGGCCTCTCCAGAACTTAGATACCAGCTGAGATGGCACTGCAATATTTCCATTTCACCCCTCTATTACCAGACAACAACCTTCTAACCTGGCACACTGCAGAACATGAAGCAGCAGCATTACCTCTGCCTTTATTTTAAGTAATTGTTATTCCATTCTATGACACATGCCTGGTAACTTTGATGTGTAGTGCTGGATGCTGCTGTCTCGAGCAGATGTAAGAGAGTCTTTTATAGCTTCCTCCCACCCTTGTTCCAGTCATTTCAAACACTGATTATGCTGTGGCTGCAGCAGCCTGGCCACCCTGTTCCTCTCCTGTGCTCCCTCCCTGGGCCAGGAGCTGCAGCAGTCCTTGTGCCAGGCTCAGCAAACATTCTGACAGACATGTCAGTGCCAGGGCAGAGCAGCGAGCATTCAGCAGCTGTATGGCACTGCACAGAGCACAGCAGGCATGTACTTTGTGCAAAGTGCCTCCTCACCAACTGACACACTTAATGCAAAGGTTTTTTCTTGGTACAAAATCTAGCCAGGAATCCTTCACATGAAACTGGAGTGCAGCTCCGAGCGGATTTGCTTTATGAAAGGGGTGTGATGTACAGCAGAGAGTGAGACTTTGACACTATTAACTCACTGTGGCAGTCTTGCAAACCTGTATTTCTTTTCAGATTTCTGAGCATGTCTGCAAGGGATACAAAACGGAATTTTAGATATGGAATGTTTTCCAGCTTGGCAGCTACATTGCAAGGTAAAGCTGCTTTGTCACTCACATGGATGCTTTGTATGACATCGCAAGAGAGACTGTTCTTGCCATGCATATTTTGCTGGGGCTTGTGACTCCTTGGAAACAGGCACTTTCTTTGTTTCCACATCATATGGATCAGGGGATATGTCTTTCATATTAACACTGCCAAAATATGGGTGCAGCCAGTCTTACCCTGCCTGGTACCCAGTAACCAACCCTCTACCAGTTTCTGCAATCCTAATTTGTATTCTCTCGATCTCTGCAATCTTGCAATTGTGGCAATATCTTTAGAGATGAATGCCATTTCTACTGTGCCTGTTAGAAGCTCTATCCTGTAACACACAAGCTGATACACAACAGAACAGAACATCCAGCATGCCCTGGCAGCTCACTGCCTTCCTGCTGCCAACACTGAAGGTGCTAAAAGTGAGCTATTTACTTTTCTGCAGCCTGTAGAAAATACCTAGTTGTGCTATACACCAAAACATGAGCTTACATAACTGGGACATGATGCAGGCACTAGCTGAGCCATGTGGTCAGTGAGCCGGGGTGTTGGCAGCCTTCAGTAATTACTGCTGTGTGTTTTCTCTTTTCCTATGCTGAATTCATGGTTTGGGTGGCTGAGCAATCAAATTGAGGCAAATACTGAACACAGTTCAGGGATGGCAGCAAAAGGTTAATTGAAAGGTATCTGCTTTTTTTCTTCCATTCAAATTCATTTTGTTTAATGACAACCAGTTGAAAAAATATTTGTTTAAAAAAAAAAAAAGAATGCTGCCAAAATATACAACACTGATCTGTGTTTGTGTTTTGGTAGAAACTGGAGGCCACTCTTGAAGGAAAATGGTGAATTGCTTTACTGCCCACAGCAGGTTAATAATGAACAGCAACATTGGTGCAGGTTGGAGTCAAAAAATGCTGGCATTTTCTTGTTCTCTGCGTGGCTGAGGCTCCTCTGACAGTAAGCAGGAGGATGTAACCAAATACTGTGACTGGCAGTGCTACACAGGGAAATGGGCTGTGCTTGCTTGGGCTAATCTTGTCTTCAACCCATCTCCTCATTTCTCTATTACCAGAAACATTTGAGCCATTTGTCCTAAAAGTTATAAAGGAAATTCACAGACTTATTTATCAATATTTATGTAAGAATGATGGCAAGAAGGGTCAGCCCGTCATAAAGAATCAGTGCAGGTTCAGCCACAAGATGGAGCCAGTACAGTACCAGGCACACCTTCCCAGTGGGACAAAGTGTTAGGCTGTTTTGTCTCCAAATCCTTCAGCAGTTTTAATAGGATTGTTCACTTCTCAGTTACTGAGAGAGCTTTGGAGAAAATAAAAATCCATTGAAAAAAAAATCAGAAATCTCTAGTATTTAGGGTACAGAAATCATATATAGCTTGTTCCAGCCTACAAATGAAATGTACAGGTAATCTGATCACAAAACATAAAAATCAGTGATGCTTTTTCCTGAGTCTAAATAAAACTAGTCTTTAGACTCAGCTGCATTTCCCAGGGATTTATGGAATTAAATGACCTAAGGGAAAAAAAGAAGGAAAGATTAAGAGGAGGGAAAAATTACAGGGTGACAAATAAGGCCTTTGAGTTAATCTTATGGAATCAGATGTATCAATACAAGTAATAAATCAGCAGAGGCAGCTCTAGCAGTTACCACACTGAATTAAAAAACCCCAGTGTGAAGAGCAGGAAGACAGGGGTTGCTTTGTATGTTCTCCTTCCAGCAGCCTTTGTAGACACTTTTTAGGTAAGTTACTAAGAAGAATATGTGTCAAGTTACAGTGTACAACCCTGTGCTCTGATCATCACAGAACATCTATGGTTTTTCTTGTTAATACTGTTCTTCTCTTCAGTCTCCTTCTCACTCACACTAGACTCATATTAATTATTAATTACAATAAAAGGTTGGGGTTTTTTGTCCTTCTCAAAAAATTTCCATGGCCAGCATTACTCTTTACTTTGTATATTTGTCTCAACAGTGCAAAAAGAATCAGCTCTTTAGTATCTGTCTTCATATAATTCCAGAGAATAATTTGATGCCCTGTTGCACTTTGCCCTATAAACAATAGGCTGGCTACCACAGGAAGTCAATCCTAATCAAAATCTGTTTGGATTTAATTTTTCCTAGAGTATTGCTTTGCTATGGAAATCTGTGATTCACCTCTGAAACACAATGAAATTCACCTTCTGTGAAAAACTCCAGGTGACGTCCTGGTCATTCCTGATAACAGATGCCTTCTGAATGTGGCCAAGCTTTGAATTTGTATGGTATGTCTAGCCTGATTCATGAGAAAACACTAAGAAGATGAAAATGTTTTTATCATCGATTAGCTAACTTGGCTTTGCTTGTCCCTTATAATAAGATATTCCTGGTTTTGAAGTGGGAACAGCAATTCTGAAATGCCTTTGGGGATCCCAGTCATGAATCAGATGAACTGGCAATTAATTGCACAGATAGATATGATCATCTGACTGTCAGAACAGGAAAAGGACAGTCCCATGCTTGAATCCATTGCTGGAATCCACAGCTCAAGAAATAATTTGATACCTTGGAAAAGGATCTGAGAAGAGATACAGAAACAACATAGAGATTGAAAAATGTGCTTTATCAAATGCTATTACTTAAAAGGAGCTCTCATGTCTATAGAGAGTCCTACAGTCTCCTCCATCTTACAGAGACAGAGGAAACAGCAACTGAAAGGTAAAATTAAACACATTCAACGGAGAAATAAGAGATACATAACTGTCAATGAGAGTAATTAATGACTGGAACAAGGAATTAACAATTTGTAGAGACAGGATGTTCTAAGGCCTGTTTCCCTAAGGAATGTTCTGGTTTAAATGACAAGTAATATCAGCAGTCACAAGGCTTCTGTCCCACGGTGAGTTGTACCACATGATTACAATAATCCTCTGGCTCTGGTTATCTGTGAAACGACAGAATTTGCTTGCGCTGGGTGCCCTAATCTGGGCAGGATAGAAAATGAAGATGGAAATATAAGTCTGGGTTTTCAGATGAGAAACACATCTCTTAGAAGAAAGGAAAAAAAAAAAAGAAACTGAACAATCCCAACACAGAAAAAGCTTGAATCCCTGCCTCTAGCCAACTGTTTTGCATATATAGGCAAGCATATGCAGAATGTGTTTCTACAAAACACATATCAACAGAAATTTAATCTCTGCTTTTCCATGGCTCACAAAACACAGGTTTAACTTCCAGATAAGCAACAGCTGGCCAAGGAATTGATAGGTGCATGAAATAGATGACAATCCAACATTAGAGTGGAGTTTTTAACATGTATGTATGCATTGAAAAGCTTACGTAATTCTCTTTATTCTACTACCTTTTCCCTCAGAAAAACACATCTTCTGCTTTCTCTTCTGCTAAATACAGACAATCCCTGCTAGCATCTGATTTTGTGATTTAAATGCTATGGTACTCATCAAGTGCAATTAGTTTTCTACGTGCTGTTGTGCTGGTTTACTGTGCTGCCACTCCTGTTTGCATGTTAAATATTCCACTGTACTGTGTAATTTCCTTACCAGGAGTGAACAGCTGGAAAACTGATGATGCTGTTTCCAGTCTCCTAGTGAGGTGCAGTCTGCTCCTTGTCTGCAATCTCAATGTTTCATGCTGCAGGCACAGCCTCCAGCCCTCTCTGCATTCAGAATCACCCAGCCACTATCAGGGAGGGGTTTTGGAACAGTTCTGGCATTTCAGTCTCCAGAGGTGATCTCCCCTAGACATCACCCCTTGCAAAGGAGCTTGAGACAGTGTAAAAGAACTACTGCTTCTTTTCCAGAGATGAGGGGGAACTTACAGAACTACCAGACAGGATCTGTGAATCCTGCATTTCCAGAGGTTGTAATCGATTGTGTCAGATACAAACACAAATGGAACAGTTACAAATTCTCCCATTAGAAAAACAGTGTTGTAAGTTTTAGAGATACACACAGGTATTTACACACTACAATTGTCTGTTCTGCTCTTGAGTCTCTTGAGAGACTTTCACAAAGCCAGCAACCAAAGCCATAAGGAGAAGGGGACACAACCAGGTTTCCCCACTTACACAGCCTGGACACAGTCCCTGCAGTTGCATTTGCTTTTGAGGACAGACAAAACTTCATCTCTCCACAGCTTGGTTAGTACAAAAACCAAATTTCAACAATAAATGCAGCTGTCACTTGTTCTTCTGATCACCACTTTCATTACTGTGCTTATAGCACTATGATTATTTTCTGGGCCTTATATTTTTGTTTAAAGACCAAAAAAGAAATATAAAACAAAACTCAACTCTAAGTGTTATCATGTAGAGAAAGGTCTAGATTTTCTACTGGAAGTTGATATTAAACTATTAAAAAAATAAATTCAGGGGGGAAAGAATAAAATTTAACCTAGCTACTAAAGCATGGTGATGCTTGAAGGGCACGTGTACTGGCTAATTCCCTGGAGAACCTCTCTTCTCTAGGCAGGACACTTGTATATCTGTCAGTTTGAATATTAGAAAAGTTTAATTAACATCTGGTTTTGCTATTTCCAAAGTCACACAAGAGATAAAGTAGATCTTCCACAGTGATGGTGGGCATAAACAGAGCAATTCAGATTTTGCAGATGATGAATTGCCCTCCAGTGGTGTGTATTTCAGCCCTCTGATAGAGAGAACATATATTCTCCTAAATTAGGGATCTGGAGCTCTGGGTGATTCTGACTTTTTTCCACATCACATCCATTTATATGTATATGAGCAGATGTCTACATCACATAAAAATCATGATACAGATTTGTTTGATTCATAGCCCCCAAACCAATTCCTCTGCCTGTTCTCCCCTTGAGGGAAGCCTGAGACATCAAAGTGTTTCAGGACAGCTGATCACGTCACTTGATACTCCCTGATCCACTGAAGATGCTGCACCTCATCTCTTTGGGGTTTGCAGGTTTTATGTTGGCACAAGTGGTACAATTTAATAGTTCTACAGATTTCAGAAAGCATCCCAAATGAAAGGATACTAATTTATTTGTTCACCTGCAATACCTCCCTACAGGCAGTTCCATACAAGCAACAAAACACACTGCAATAAATACCAGTATAACTTATGACCTACCAACAAGCTGGTTTACAATTAATGCATAATGTTGTACTTTGATGCTATATAATCAGAAGTTTGATATCAATTTTGTCAGTTATTTCTACATTACACACTTTAGATCAATTGCTGCCACATCTCAAGAAAAAAAGATGCATTTCTCCTTTTCTTGGAGAACTTTGGAGAACACGATGTTACAAACCTGACTAAACTGAGAACACAAGATCAGATTTTGTGTTTTTCATTACTAAGCTTGCATTTATGGCAAGCATACATGAAAGTAATTAAATTAGGTTTTTTTTAATTAATTCTTCCTTCTTTCAGCTAACACTGAGAATCTAGAGTTTGAAATTCTAAGACAAATTGATTTTTTAAACTTGGTTAAAGTCTCCAAACTTTTGAGACGTAACATATCCTGAAGAAGCAAAGGAAGTAATGATATTTTTCTTCTATGCTTTTTAAGTTATTTCACTGTCTCAGCCACTGATGCCATGCAGTGCCCTCAAGTACAGCACACTGTATTGGAGGTTCATTCATACAGGCAACCTTCACCAGCTACCACTGACTACATTCTTGACATGTGTTTATCTTAAAAAAAAAAAAAAAAAAAAGAAAAAGACAGAGAGAGAAAAGGATGAAAGGATAGTATCTAACAGTGCAGCTTGTGTATTTGTTACTAGGGAAACAAACAGCCAAGAGAAAGAAAGCCTCAGTGTCCTTGTCATTTGGATCTTTCAGTAGAGAAGCAGAGCTTGTGTTAAAACAATGGAAACACTGTTCAGCTTTCAGGATCCTTTGCTGTCCTTGCTGAATGACAGACACTTCTTTCTCCCCCTTGTCCATCTTGTCATCTCTGAAAAGGATAGTCATTTCTACATTCCACACTGGATTGCTGGTTGTTTTTTTATTCGTCATGTAAACTTTAATCCCCGGCTCTGTAACCTGGTCAGTTCCCAACACATAAACCAAGATCACAGCAGGTCTCTCGAGGTAAATACAAGAGAGAATCCCTGTGTTGTGTTCATACCCAGAGAAAGGCAGGCACAGCAGCACCAACAGTTCAGAGATCAACATTGTTTGTACCATGACTTTCTGCTCGTTGCTAAATGTGCACTGTATCAGATTTCACGTCATTTCTCTATCAAACTATGCTACATCCCTGCTTCTTTTTCTATTCCAATTATTACCTTGTTCATCTTTAGCTTTTGCCTCATCTAACTCATCTTGTGGGAACTGGATTAGGGAGCTGGATTTGGTGCACTCTGAAGTGTAGCTAAGTAAATCCACAGGATTATCACCTTTCTCCTGCTCTTACAAGACTCCAGCTACCAGAACTGGAGAGGTGATGGGAAAATTGCAGTAAAAGCCCTACTGGAAATACTCTCACAGATTTTTGTGTCCTGCTGTTTCAACTTCTTTACTGTGATTTATACTTTACTTTTTATACTGTTCAAGACTGGCTGTTAATTTGCTGTTGAGGAGGAAGGATATGACAAAACCCTCGCATAAACATGTGAATTATATTTAAAAATGGACAGCCAGAATAAAATCAACACGCACATGGTTTACTGATCGTAGCCACTAGCTGAATTGTAATGGATGCTCTCTCTCTAGTATTCCTCAAAGTACTAAAGCCCCTTGGGTAAAGAAAACAAACCGCTTGGTAAAGATTAGAAAAAAAAGAAAAACCTTGTCAGGACCGACAAGAAAAGGAAGCGACAAACGTGTTATTGATGGTGTGAGTTCATGGCATGACAGCAGAGCCCTGCGGGGACAGTGTAAATGACAACTCCGTCACGGGCTCCAGCAGTTTGTGTCCCTGCACTGCCCGTGGCAAAAAGAAAGGTACGGCCAAAATAAACCAGGGGGTGGCTTTTATTGACTTTTTAAGGAAAAACACGATCATTGCCAACAGACCTCAAATACTTGGGAAACTACTTGTATATGAGTTGTGTTTTGGTTCCCTACCGTTGAAAATTGGTCTGTGACACCATAAAACCTGTGTATTTTTTTGTCTATAAGCAATGGGCTTTTCCCAAACTCTTTCTCTGGAATCAAGTGCTCTACCGACCCTCCTTGTCTTTCAGCCTCTAACTGGCCTTTTTTTTTCCTTAATGTTTTTTCTACAGCATGTTTTTTCTAATGTTTTTTCCTTAAGTTTTACCAGACCAGTGCCACCTCCCAGGGTTTTACTAATTCCTGCAGAAACGCGGAGGACGAATAACTTTCTGGCGTGAAAACTCACTCTGATCAATCCGCCAAAGCCGATTGCGGCGCTTTCACGTGGAAACCGCGCCGGGCGACGGAACCGAGGCGGGTTTGCTCCGGCAGGGGCTCTTTCAGCTCCCGCTGGCCCCGTTCCCGCTG
>VWZU01015139.1:110527-215837 GCA_013397095.1 Sterrhoptilus dennistouni
GGAGGGCGGAGGTCGCCGAGCGGTTCCCGCGGCCCGGACAGCCCCGCCGCCGCTCCGGTAGGTGCCCGCGCAAACAGACACACCTGGCTTGGCGCAGGAGCGAGGCGCGGGCTGTGCCGCGGCCGGAGAAGGACAGGGGAATAGCTGGTTGGGGTTTTTGCTCTGTTCTCTGCGGGATAATGAGCAGCGGCCCGAGGAGCTGCTCCTGACTGAGAGAGGGGAGTGAGACTGGGTTTGTGCACCGTTGTTAGAGCGAGCGAGGAAATGGTTTGTTTTGGGTTGCGCTGTTGGCGGCACACAGGTCCGTGGTTCCCATGGTGGGTAACAAACAGAGTCGTCTTTTTGAAAAGAGCAATATCAAATGCAGTTTTGTTAAATGGGCCTTGGCGATATTTTAATTTCTGTACCTGAAGTACATTGAGTCTGTAAGAGTCCAGATTTCCCATTAGAAGTGTGAACTAAAAACACTTCTAGGAGTGCCTTGAAGAAAAATATTTTCTTTTTACATTCTGGATCACAGAATTGGAAAGGTTGGGAGAGATCTCTAAGATCATAGAGCTCAACCATTAACACAGGACTGCCAAGGCCACCACTGACCCACATCCCCAAGTGCCACATTTACACTTGTGGAGCTTCTGCAAAGATTGAATTCGTGTTTCACTTACTGATGGAAGGGTTTGATTGAAGCCAAATTCAAAATATCTTAGCATGTGGTGCCTTTCATTCTGAACCCCTGTTTTGTCTATTTCTATTGACCTAAATAACATCTGTGTCTACCATTGAGTTCAAACAGGGAATTTAACAGAAACCTCATGTTCTTAGGTTACTTTTCTTGTATATCTTACTTCTAATAAATGTGGCTTCATATCTAGTTGTTCTACAACAGTGAACTGTTTTCTGCAAATAATGTAATTATTCTTCCCTGTGCAGCTGTAATTATATTATCTTGGGACACTAAGTATATAATGTTTAAGTTGTTATTAACATGTAAGTCCTGCTCTTCATGCCAAATGAGTTAATATTTCAAACATATAAATGTATCCCTTACCAAATGCTTTCCCAGTCATTCTCATGTGTAGATCCATGGTTTGGATGACAACTTGTCTCCATTGTTGCTTTATTTTTTTGGATTACCTGGTGTGTGTTATGTGTCTTGTTTTTGGCTTATCTCTGCCTTTGCAATTCTTTGTGTGAGAAATTTTCTTTAGCAAGTCCTTCAGTAGTTTGAGTTTTCTCCTACTTAGGATTAAAATACCTAAAGTGAAACCCCTTTAAGTTTTGCTGTGGTTGTCCCATGTGCTAGGCCTGCTGTACAGATTGCTTTCCCGAGGCTTCTTTTGAAGCACAGTGACTGCTTCCTACAAACAGGCTTCAATTTATGTGGCTTCCACTATCCGCTCTAGCAGATATTACCAGTATCCCACTGCTAGAAGAGAGGCTAGTGCTGCCCTGCACACAGCTTACCACTGTGATAAGTCAGTTGCACGCTCTTAGCTGGATCAGCATACTGTGAATTCCTTATATTGTCTCTCATTTCTGTTTGTGCTATTGACCTACTGAGGCAGTCACCTGACAGCCGGTGACATAAATCGACTGTGCAGTGTTGAGAGTGCTGCTCATTAGCACGGTGCCTGCATAGCCTGGGAACTGCTGGCCTGACAGACCAGGAGATGTTATCGGTGTTTAGCATCTGTTTCGTTTTCAGGCAAACTAAAAAGGTTTGCTTTCCAGCACAGCGGGAAGCTGTGCATGCTCTGACATGTAGTGTCTCTGAAATGCACTCTGAGGCCTGAGGATGCAGCTGGGTGTTCTCTGTGCAGAGTTTAGCTTCAGTATCAGATTGCGGGTTCGGTGGCTTCCATTAGGCTATTCTGGTACAGTGAGGAAGTACCTAATTAGCTTTGATCAGGACACCAGTTAAGAAGGTCTTTGCCTAAAGGCATAATTCTGCAGAGCTTGAAAGAGTAGATGGGATCCCTGAATAGGGTGGCAGCATCTTGATATTTAAAGCCATCTGACTTAAAGCCAGATGTGATCCTGCAAGACTTTTGCTGGAAACTGAAGTGCAAACATATAAAATATATTTATTTACTGTTGGACAGAACAGATGTTTTCCAAGATTGCTTTCCTTGTTGCTCAGTATATTGGAACTGACCACTAGAACTTCAAAGACAAATTAACTTCTCTCCCTCCCTACCTTTTTAGTGTGATTTTCTGTATGGATGTCTTCAAGAGTACACCTGGTATAATGTAGAAAGTGCTTGTGTTTCGTGGAGAACTGTTTTAATCTTGTCCCTCATTAGAAGTGTGATGGAGTAGAAGCCATTAGTGGAACAGAACGGCTTTTTGCTGTGTTGAATGGAACTTGAACTGCGCCGCTCCTTAGAAAAAGGGGCCTGTAGTGCAGCCAGGCATTTGCTCCAAATAACACTTTGCTTTATGGCTGGACTTGTTGAATAACAAGTTAACTCTGGTCTTGTTGTAAGCTGCTAATTGTTCTGCTCTTTTCACCTACAGGTTGTGACTGTTTCTCTTCTGTCATTTGTGTGGAAAGTGCCACACACACTCCAGAACAACAACGGCTTTTGCTTGCATATTCCAGTGTTTCTTTTGTCAGCGAGTTCAGCAAAGTTGTAATTCTTCAAGTGCCAGCCCTGAGCTGAGTGAGGAGCCACCAGCAGAGATGGTAAAAATGACAAAATCAAAAACGTTCCAGGCTTACCTGCCAAACTGTCATCGAACCTACAGCTGTATCCACTGTAGAGCCCATCTCGCCAATCACGATGAATTGATCTCCAAGGCAAGTGGTTTCTTTAGAGACCTCATGAATTATTTCTTAACCAAAATGGTTGTCACTGTGACACCACTGCCAGTAGATAAGGGATGCAAATTGATGCACACTTCAAAGTATCTTCCCTGGGTTCATTCTTAGGTCATACATGTTGTGTACTAAGAACTGGATGTATTCTGGAAACTTCTGAATGTGGCATAAATGTTGATCTAATACATTTCCTGTGTTAAGAACCTGTCTGCTGTCAGGTGGGTACTATTTGTGAGCTGTTGTATCTGGAAAGTCTGCTAAGGAGAACTGTCAGCATGGATCTTTGATTCAAAGCATGGATCTCTGGGTAGGGAAATTATTCTGGTTATGGTTATTCCAGATAGAGATTTCTTCTGACTCTGCTGGACCGAAGGTCATAAATCTGTCTGTTTCCAGAGTGTCCCACTTGTGTTATTGAATCTGTAAAGATGCTTTTGCTCCTGAGGAATATGATTAGCCAGAGATGTTCAAAATAGTTGGACTGTCTGAGCTTAGAGAATCGGTGGAACCTTGAAACAGGCTAGGCCTGCCCTTCTTCCCTGTTGCTAGAAGAAAACAAGACTCGTGATATGTGAAATATGTAGGAAAGCTTGAAGTTTGGGATAAATACTTGACAGACTGGTTCATTCTTTGCTTCAAACAAACTCTTGATTAAATTACTCTTTATGCTGTCATGGAGAAAACACTTCAGTTGCTTTTCAAACTTTTTAATACAGAATGTTCACTATAGAACTGTTTTGTCAAATAAAGTTAGTTATAAAAGGTTGGACACTAAAAGTTCTCTCTTTTGCTCCTGCCTGTTTGTGTGTTCAGTAGCACTCAGGTGATGTTGCTTTTCAGTGCTGAAGAGATGGGAGGGCTTGAAAATGCTGCTACTTCTGAAATTAGGTTTTCTTTGGGTGAGGATAAAGTATACCTGCTTACTTATCCAAGGGCTATCAGGCAATAATGGGTTTTCCCCATACAATTTTTTCTTGAATTTAATTTTTTTCCATGTTGACTTCAGAATTTGAGTATGAGGCCTTTTTGGTACCACTAGGTTCTAAGTTAAAAGCACTCAGTTTCATTTTTCACTCCCCTCTAGGCCAAAAAATACTGTGAGGGCTTAATCTTTCCTGAACTTCGGGTTGTAGATACCTATAGGAAGAAAGAAACATTTTTTTCTGTGTCTCTTAGGATGTATTAATTCATTGAGAAAATGCAATCCAAGCACATACTTGATAGGAAGCTCTTCTTTTTGTGGATGCCAACTGAGCTGCCACATTTGCTACATGAGCCAGTTTTCTCCAAGGGCTTGGGAGCTTTGGTCAGCAGAATACTTCAGATATGTTAAGCAAATCATGTGTTCATTTTACAGTTTCGTAAATAATTCCAAATGTTAAGAATCAAATTTTCAATTCAAAGAAAACATAGAGGAGTCTTCAAAAAATCTGTAGTAAATACAAATAATTACTTCTAAGTTGTTTCTAATGGTGTTGGAAAGGGTGTTAGAGGTGGATTCTGCTTGATTTCTGGCTTCTTTAATTTTTGATGAAGACACTTTACAAAAGTATTTGTACTTGCAGGTTGACCATATGCTTATTTGACAGCTGATTCATATTTTGTCTATTTAAAATTTAACCATATTTTATTGTCTAAATCTGTATGGTAAAAGAGAAATGCATTTAAATGTGCAGTATATTTTTTGTATGTTTTTAAAATAAAAAACTTTTGTCATCTATTGTACTTGTATTTGGGACATAGCTTTGGAAAGCCCATCTTCCTTAGGCTGAAGCTTTACATGATCCAACATTGGAGAAGTTCTTCTGATGGAAACAACTGCAAAGCAATAGACTTGGATCATTAAAAATAAGTACAGCTGGCCCTTGGGAGGGTGGGGGAGTGGAGGCACATTATATACAATGAACTTAGGTTAGAGATGGTTTTTTCACATAGAATTCTAGTTACTGTAGCTATTCAGATGCAGGAAAAAAATGCCAAACAAACACAAACCAACCTGAAGTGCAGCAAGTTGATTCTATACAATCTAAAGTTAACAAAGAACAGTGTGGTTCCTGGTCTGGTTTGGATTTACTGAGGGAGTAGAGTCTTAGACTGTTCAACCTGACTTCCCCTCCCACTGCCTTACCTTGAAGGCCTAGTTCAAACCTAAAACTGTGTTACATTCTCTAAATACAATTTTTGGTTGCAGATTCTCACTTTCTTCCAAATGCTTCCTGTACCATCTCATGCCAGAACCCCATGCCACAGGTCCTCTGCAGCAGATAAAGGCAAACAGTATTTACTTAATGCTTGGCTGTAGCTGCTTTCTTTGGGGGTTGTCCCTCACCCCTTCCTTTCTGGGTACATGGTGGTTCTTTCTTTCTTGTGTGTGGTCAGGGGAAAATGAACCAAAAAACGTGATGCATTCTAATTTAAAGCAGCTCCAACTGGCTTTCTAATATGCTTTGAGGCATAAGGATTTATTATACCTGACACTGTAGTGGTTTTTGAGTTGAAGATGAAAAGATAAGTTATGCTGTGAACTGAGTGGTGTTTCTCTTAAATGTTGGTCTGTCATGGAAAAGCAAAAAGTGCTGCATATTTCTGTCAATCATTCCTTTGATTCTGATCCTCAGAATACCCAACTTCAATACAGATTTGCAACTCTTTGCTTTTGAGAACTGTTGATGTCAATTGTGTGACAAGGATGGCAGCATACACGAATCACCTTTTCATTTTATTTCTGTTCTGTTTGAGCAGCAGGATCTGTTTCCTGCCCTGGAATGAATCACAAAGCTCTCTTTTTCTTGTGCCCTTGCTGGTGATAAAATGGCAACCAAGAGTCTTGGCAATAGCTTAGAAATAAGAACACAGATTAATGAGACAGGCCAAAAATGTGTTACCTGCTCAGGTGAATTCAGTTGTGGCTTGTTTTCTCTGCAGCTGTGAAAGGACTCGGTGTATTGCCTGGTGTTGAAATCAACATGATGTTAGTGGTTAGAACATACATTTCTAGAGGTTTTCACTCTGTAATAACCTTGTGTTTTCAGCAGCTGGGGAGGAGTTTGGGGAAGGTGTGGGGAGAGGACTGGTTGAGATTAGGAGCCCCAAACTGGGAGGTCATTGTCAGTAGAGATAATGACAAATGTTAGTCTGTACAGCTGCACATGTCTATGAACAGTTGCCTTAATAATTTATAACTCCCAGGTTGCCTTGGGGTAACCATTGATTTGAAGGATACAGAGAACTTATAAACTCCAGGTGACTTTTAACTGGAGGAAGTGTAAGTTTGGGGTGGTGTCAGGTGCATCTTAGACGTGACTGATTTGAGTTGCTAACAGGTCTGCCAGTGCTGGATTTCCTCCTTGGCAAAGCCATCAGAGTCTGGCAGGATGTTAAAGAATTTTTTTTAAATGCTATGAGAAGGAACAAACCAATCATCCCTACACTGGGGTATGTTCACAAGATGGGGAAGAACCTATGACTTTAAAATTTCTTTAAAGAGGCAGATATTTTTAGAATCATACCCTACCAGGACTGTAGGCACAGAAGAGAAGTAAACTATGAGCAAACCATGGGTCTCAATGAAGAGTAAGGCAAGGAGCTGATGCTGCAGGAAGCACCTTGTGGATTTAAAATTGATACCATAGGAGGCACTTTGTGGATTTAAGATGTTCAAACAGCACATAGAAAGTGACTAAACAGTGTATGTTAATAATAATAATTTTAAAACTCCAAAAGACTTGAGAGTGGCTTGTACCTACTAAATTGCAATAATTGTTTAGAAATTCAGGTATGATACAACAAGTTACAAAAAATTACAAATATTTAATGGACTCTTGAAACCTAGTGGATATGGTGCAAAGGATAATATTTTGTTGCTCAAGGTTGACCTGCTTGAAGACTGTTGAAGCATCTTACAGTGTGCCTTAATTCTGGGAATGGAGAGATATAGATGTCTGTATAAATACTGTCACTTTCTTCTGTCTCATTCATTGCTAAGCATCTCTGACCAGAGGGGGGAAAAGGTCATGTGAAGCTACAGACAAGACTAGATGTGTCAATATTTTCAAGAATAAGTGCTGCATAAAGGTGTATACATATATATATATATGTAACTGTCAATGGCTGCACTGGGAAATCCTTGCACCTTGTGGGTGAAAGAATGATCTTAGTGTTTAAATTTAGTTCTCTAAGGCATTCAGTATGATTGCTCTTCTATTATTGATGAGAAGGAAGAGTCCTAAGCCTAAATAGATGCTAAAACATTTTTAGTCATGCTTAGCAATCTGTGGTTTTGTCCTCCACTATTTAACTGATGAGATCAAGAGGAATTTTTTTTAAAGGGTTTATTGTCTTTAAGTAAATATGCTGTACTTAGCTTGGTTCAATTTGTAATCCTCCTTTGCTTATGATATGAGTATTTAGAAAGATAGATGGGCCTCTTCTATGTATTCTTAAAGGCTGTTTTTGTTCCTGCACCAATTTCATAAATATTCTGGTGATATTTTTTTTTTCCAACAGGCTTCTATTTTTTGGGTTCATTTTTTTCTTCTGGGGGAAGAACCTAGTTTTTGAAAGAGAAGCAATCTTTGGAAAACATCCAAGAATAGATTTGAAAGCTTAAAGGAGTTGGAAGTGCAAGGGAAGTGTTCTCCTCTGTGTATTTTGACATAATTATTTCTGAAATCCATTCAAGAAGCTGCATAGGTCAAGATAACTTGTCCTGCCTGACAAAGTCTTTACTTTGGGGAAATATCATTTGCCAGATTTGCAGGCATGCAGTTTTTGGGGTAGAATTTTTTAAGGTTATTCTCTACATATAGAACTTTATAACTTGCTTAATTAAAGTCAGTAAATAACTAAATGAAAATGAACTTTAAAAAATACTTGTCATGAAGTCTTCTAGACTAGGAAGCAGCTGAGCAGCAGCATCTCTGGTGGTCTTCATTATCGAGGAGTTGGATGTGAGGGAAACACCGACTGGAACAAATGTGGGGGTTTTCCCCTGATCATTCTTTTTGTCTGTACCTTAGGTTGAATTCAGTTTTCTGAATTTATGCTGTAAGTCTGGAAGTGAGAGGATATCTTTACCGTCTCTGATGCATCTTGCTGAGGAGATAATCTCACATATCAGAGCACTTGTGTTTCTGGTTTACTTTAAGAATGCTGCCCCTAACAAATACAATTTTCTGTATTTCCCTAATTTGCTTATTTGTTCAGAGAACTGATTCAGCTTGATCTATCTTAGCTTGTAAAGGGAACTCCAGCAAATGAAAGGACACTCAAGAAAATTAAACCAAATAAAAACCTATGGACTTATTTCATTTTACTTCTTTAATATTTTATTTCTGTGTCTTGAATAGCTTGCAGACACTGGTAATGCCCCTGTGACTTGCTCAGAATAATGCCTGCCTTGCCCCCAATACATGCTAAGATGGCAGTTTCCCTGGATATTTGCTGTAGAGCATGATCTCTAGCCATGCAATCTAATCCCATCTCTGGGGAATAATTGATGGCATAAGCTTTTCAGTAGCATCCCTTCCCCCAGCCATGCCTTCAGCTGTGCCTTAGGGCAGTAAATACATGTTCTGCTTGACTGATATTTCCTTTCCTCCTGGGTAAAACAGCTAATCCTGCTGTTAGAGGTAAGGGTGGGTTACAAGCATAGATCATACCTAACTCTGCATGTGTGTGCAAGTGAAACACATAAAAAAGCTTCACTACACAATGTATCAGTGACAGAGGACTGTCAGATGACTTGAAAAGATCCTAATTCCAAACCATCCTTGCAGATGACTTTACTGTAGTTTGTAAGCACAGCTGGACATTACTGCTGATACTACTAGACATTCTGGATACTTTCAGCTGTGCTGAAACAAGAAAACATGATAGATCTTACACATCCTTCTGTATAAATGGGCAGCTGGTCAAAGATGTGGATTTTCTAAGGAATAAGTTAACTCATAAATCAATACAGTATTATTAATTGAGGACCATAAAAACCAGCCTTATAGCAAGTGTAAAGTTCAACTGCAGATATTAGTGGAACTGATAAATTGCTCAGCTTCTAAGTAAAAATCCTGGTTGCTGTGAGTCATTATTGATGAGAGTTGGTCACACTTGCCACTCTCTTCTAATTCCTCTCTACTGGGTAAGACACATTTAAGACTCAGTTTGAATGGAATGTTCTGCTTTAGTTTTATGTATAGTGCTCATGATCTTGGGAGTGCTGAACAAATGTTGCAAAGTTAAAGTTTGTGTTTGCATAGGTGATGTTTATTCTATTGAAGAGTGGTTTGTCTGGAGACTGGTTTGAACAGTTGTGCCTGTTTGTCCTTGACACTGCCATTTAAAGTACTTTCCTTCATTTTCTTTGAGGAGCTGACACACAAGGTGTTCAACATGTCAGTCCCTTGAAATTCATATCAGTGTAACTGAATCATACAGTGCAGAGTGTGAGAAACCTTGTGCTGGTAAAAACAAATGTTTAGTATTAATTTTTTTCTGGTTATGCAAAATACTATGTTTATAGCCAAGTTACAAGTTTAGCAAGCATCTCAAGCACCAAACTGAGTTGTCCTCTTTTCATTTCTAGTAGTAGGCTTAGAACTCTGATAATAAATCTTTCTCACACCATTAAGAGAATCCATCTGTGACAGGTGTGTACCTTTTTGTCGTGTTTGAATAGAGTTTTTGGGGAAAAGTCTTAGCTGTTCAAGTGAATAATAAACTGACTGCCAAGTGCTGACAAGAGATTGATAATAAAAATTAAAAGTATGGGAATTTAAAAATTGATATCTTTGCAGTGCCTCTATTCCAGTCAGTGTGTAAGAGTTCTGCATGGCAGGATTGCAGACCATTCAGTGCTCAATGATAATGTGGCTGGGCACTGGTTTAAAGGGAAGTCTGAGTTGCCTGGATCCACTTTCTGTGTTCCAGAATGCAGTTACACAAGTTGCTACAGGTTCCTGTTGAGTTATCTGAGTGATGTAAACATGGAGGAACTTGCTCTTTACAGCTGGGCATGGAAACAAACGTTCTGTGGCATGTAGATATAATCCTTAGCCTCTAAACACGAGTGTAGGTAGGAAAAGATGGTATCAAATGCATCAGTCATACTCTGGGAATGGGAAGCAAGGCTGGAATGGAGGAGATAGAGAGGTTTGTCAGCACTTTCACAGGAATCACTGTGAATCACTTTCACTAAAATCACTGTCACAAGAAATCACAACCCTGTCTGTGTTGCTCTCTCCACTCTACCTTGATAATCCTAAAAATTAGAAGGTAATGGCCATTTCTGGGGGAAAATAAGCCTAGAAGAGTACAGTATATCTAGGGCAACAAAGCAAAGGGTGCAAGAAAAGTCAAGTCATCTTTAAAAACATATTAGGAAAAGAAAAACAACTAAAGCAGTGCTTTCCAACCAGTGGTTTGTATTTCATTTGGCTTGAATTTTTTTTCAGCTTATGAAACAAGAGAGGGGAATAGCTACCTTTTGTGCTATTCCTGGTATCCTGTTACTGCCCTCTGCTTAATTTTGAAAAATGCAGGGTCAAAGGAGAGCTTTTATTAGGTGACACTAAGTCAAGACTAAACATAAACTTGGCAGAAATAATTGCATAAGATCATTCAGAAGATCTCCTGACTCTTGTTTTTTTTCTAGAATCTTTTTTTCTTCCTCAGCCTGCTGGGGAACTTCAGGTATGGCATTTAAGTAGTCTAAAAATTATTATGTAGGACCAGACAAAAAACCCCTCAATTTGTATGTAATTGGCATGTGTAATTACATTTAAATAGGGAAACTAGCACATGATTAATAAAGAGTATTTCTTGGTGCTGTTTGAAAAAGGATTCGTGAATTTTAATTCACAACATGGAGTTTTTAAAACAAGGGGAAATGGCTGCAACTTTTTTAATTTTAAGAGTTTTTGCAGTAGCTTAGCCAAATATCATGGTCATCATGGCTTTGGAAGTTCTTTTTACTAATTTCAGGTACATGAAACAAGTTTTAGTTCTATGTTTACTTCTTACTGAATAAGAGGATTTTTGAAGTGTCTCCTTTACCCTTTCTTAAATTTTGGAATTGCACATCTCTAGTTTTCTCTAAATTAATGTGTTGTTTACCCAGCCTAGTTACTAATTCGTTAATGGGCAGTTTTTAAGAGTACCTGAAGAGTTTTTGTTTCCACCTGCAGTAAGCATTCTCTGTTTCCCATTGGCTCCAGTCTAGAGAGTCCTGGTGATTCTGTAGGAGCAGTAGAGTGTAGGTCTGCACCACTCTGCCAGTTCTGTGATGTGTTTAGGTATCTCAGGAGAACTGAACTAGTGGTGAGGAGTTTTTTTTTGTTTGTTTTAAAGGCAGCTGTAAGGATAAATTACTTTCTGGCAGAGCTGCTCAGACTCTGTCCTCAACCAAGTCTCCCTTTTTCAGGGTCAGTCGCACCTGAAGTTTCAGCTTTCACTGTCCTGCACAGCCTATCTGGTTTTCCTTGCCTGGTGAAAAATAAGACTTGTAGTTCTGGCTGGTGGAGACAGTACTTTTTCTTTTGTGTTTGCTAAAGGTAGAACTTCCTTAGAATCACAGAGGTTGGAAAAGGCCTGTAAGGTCATCAAGTCCAACCACAAAACCCAACAGTGACAAGTCTACCACTAAACCATGTCCCCAAGTGCCACATCTGTGTCTATGGTGACTCCACCACTGCCCTGGGTAGCTTGTTCCAATGCTTGACAACCCTTTTGGTGAAGAAATGTTTCCTGGTAACCAACCTAAACCTCCCCTGGTGCAATCTGAGGCCATTTCTTCTGGTCTCTCAATACTTCTTTTAAATGGTTGCTAAAATAATAAAATATTAGTGCTATAAACTGTTAAGTAGAATTTCTCATCTTATATTACAGATTTTACAAGTATGTAAGGGCTGTATGTAACTACTCTGCCACTATTGCCACTATAGAGTAGTCCAGAGTCAGGGATTTCTTTAAACATTCTTTATTGCAGTATAAAATCTGGTTAGTGTTGATCAAAAAGGATTAATTTATATGCCTTTTCTTTTTACAAGGTGGGGGAGTTTTGCAAACTGTTCTGAGTGATTAAAAGACAACAATTATTGCTGTTGTGTTGCTAGTTGGTAGACTGGCAAAATACCTATTTTAGTGTCAAATTACTTGTAATGATATAACTAAATACATGTCTGCAGAGGAATCCATTGCAGAAAGGACCTTCTGACTATGGTTTCATGCCTGATGCTACCAAAACCATGCAAAAGTATTCAGGTTGATATTTTCCTTTCAAGACCCTTCCATGATTATCTAATGCAGGCTTCTAAAAAGTTGGTCTGTGATGTTCAACACTAGAACCACAGGGATTCTTAAAAACAATTGTACTTTCTCTGCATCATGGATAAAGTAGTTAATTTTCTTGAAAGTAGGTTAGAGAACGGAAAGGCTGGAAGAAAAAAAATAAAGACAGTTTACAGATATTTTTTTAAAAAATGGAATTCCGTGTGGAAGAGAAAAAAGAAAACCTCAGTTCCAGTGTGATCCTGTTTGGATGGGAAATAATGCCTGTATCTAAATTACCAAATAATTCAATGCAGAAGGAACCAGATGAAAGCAGTGATGTGTCTGACACAGGTTTGGAATGTTTTACCTGCGACTAGTTCTGGTCTGATCACAAGTTCTCCCAGGGTGTCTGCAGCTCCCATCCTGAGCACAGATTCAGGTCTGTGACTGCATTAACATTGCTGAGTGCATGGAAGAAGAGCTGCTGGTTTAGTTGGTTCAGAAGGATCAAGGGTGCAGTTCCCAGGCACTGAAACTGCTCCACAGGCCAAACCAGCCCCCAGTAAGTGTGGCTGATTAGGGGTTTTAATTCAAAACTGTGCTGCTGCTCTGAACTAAAACATTAATTTAGATCCAGCCAAGAAAGTCCAACAGTCATGGTTTGTCCATAATTTTGTCAGGAATGTGAGAGATTTGAAAGCATATGCCTGTGGTCAGGCATTTGATGGTAACATTTGTCTTACTAAAATGAAGTTGAGCTTATCTGTGAATTATAAACTGATCAGATGCATTTCCTCAATACAGTATGCTGGTTTTATGCTTGCTCCAGAATTTCACTGCTCTTATATCAAATGATGCAATGAAATTGAAATAAATCATCTTCTGGCTGCAGCAGGGGAAGACAGAGGAGATGGGATAATTCCCTTTGAGTTAAAAGCAGATTATTTGAATTAGCATGAAGGATGTCTAGGAAAATGAGAATTGATATCTTGCAGAGGGGTAGAAAAAACTATGTTTTGCTTGTGTTATGGATATTGAATTCTGAGCAATAGCACTTGACAAAGTAATATAAAATAATTGTTAAAAATTTAATGGAGGTGAAAAATTGTCTGACCAGACTTTCCTATAAAGAAGTGGTATAAAGTAATTCATCCAAAATAGTTTATATCTGTATTAGCATTAGTATGTTTGCTTACATACCCTTCTGGAACTATTTTTTGTTTTGTGGGGCTTGTCTTTTTTAATATGTGTAATTTTTTTGTTTGTTTTTTTAATGCAGTCCTTCCAGGGAAGCCAGGGACGAGCCTACCTCTTCAATTCTGTGTAAGTATGTTGTTCTGGTTGTGCACACCATCTGCAAAGTGTAACTTTATGCTTCCCAAAGGGAAAACAGTAGGAATTAATGTAGCTGTACTTTGCCCTGTTCTTTTTAATGCTGGCTTTACTCACCAGCAATAGTTATTAAAGAGCTACTGGGCAGATTCTGAAGCATTCCTGTGCACATAGATGAGTTTATCTTACATTTTAAGTAATTCTGCTAAGAGCTGAAAGATTAGGGGAGTGTGTTAATGTGAAATTCCTTTTGTGTATGTAATGGTAGCTGTCTTGAGCAGAAGCTGCCATTCTGAGATACTCCAGAAGTCACAAGGTATTGAGTGACTGTAGATTTTCTTTAGACAACTCTGCTGTGGTCAAAAGAATTTCCCAGTCTGACAGTTGGATACATTTACAGGTTAATGTTTCAGTAAACTTGGTACATCTTAAATGACCTTGAATATTGCAGTGTGCTAGAGGCAAAAGGTCCCTGTGATCTTATCAAGCCCAATATTTGCAATCTTAGGCACGTCCTTCCCTTGATAGGAGGCTCTTTGCATTTGTTAGTGGGTGCATTTTAAGTTTTTAATATGCAGGATGGCATTTTTGTCTTTATTTTTCAGCAGTTTTTTGTGTTGTAGCATTTTGAAAAAGAGATACAGTTGAGTGTCTTGGTCTATTTTTGACCAGGATAATGGAACTGTAACTGCAAAGGATTTGATTGCAGATCCTTGAAATTCTTTTAATATGTAGTTGTTCAGTGGTGACCTGGGATTTCTGCTGTAATTCTAATAGGAAGAATCTTGTACTACAACAGCAAAAATGGCGAAATTTTGCTCTTGTTTAAAACTGTCTAAAAATTTGGTTTAGTCTTGCCTCATTTATGGGAAAACTTGCATAGACTCAATTATGGGAAAACTGGCTTGATGCTGCACTTCATGGGATGTTTTGTTTTGAAATTGCTGTTCGTTCATCAGAACTTTGTCTGCTGATCTGTAGCAAAGAAATATTTATGAGGCTTTTTTTCTTGCTGCTATTTTGGAGCTGGTTCTAAATTCAGCTCTTAGTGCTGATTCACTGGTACAGACTTCCATTAGAGAGGTCTCAAATTGTTTTTGAAGTAAAGCCTGAAACTGTAGAAGTGTCCAGTTACTGTGTGGCGTTCTGTTCTCTGCAAGTTTAACTATTTAGCTTGTCTTTGTTGCTGGGAATAAGTGGATATCACCCACAGTGACACCACAGCCACTTAAAAGGAAAAGAAACAAACCCTCCTTTTTTTCTTCCTCTCCTTCTGCTCAGTGTAACAGAGGAAGTTACTTCTGCAGCATTGAATGAGTTAGGCATTTTTTAAACTATTTTTTGTCTGCAGGAAAAAAGGGTAGGGAACAGTAAGAAAAGAAACACGCTTGTCTGTTAACACAATTTCTCCCTTTTTTCCAGGGTAAATGTGGGCTGTGGTCCAGCAGAGGAGAGAGTTCTTCTGACAGGTTTACATGCTGTAGCAGATATCTATTGTGAAAACTGTAAAACCACTCTTGGATGGAAATACGTAAGTAATACACTTAAATCCTCTATCAATGTCTGTATCTTGAAGCACAGATGTTTGAGTAGCATCTTTGCTGATAGTTTAGGTGAGTTAGCTCTGGTGCTTTTGTGTACATCAGGCCCTAATACAGTCTTGCTTCCTTGCATCTGCAGAAATGCTGTAGTAGATAATAACTTTACTCTGGACTGCAAATCAAGCATGAGCTATAGGTGCTATTACAGCTATCTAATATTTCTGTATTTGATAATCTCTTTGCAAAACTGCCAAACACACATGCACTAAACCAGGTGGGAGAAATTGTCACAGTGAGTCTGTAGTGTCTTGGATTGCAAAAGTTGGTTATACAGCAAAAATACTAATTACAATAGATGGTACTGAGCATATTACACTGTTTACAAAATTGTGTGGACTCGATTCTGTTATTTGAAAATTTACCTGTGCACTTGCAGCTGTGTTGCAAGTTTGAGGTTTTGAAAATGTTAGATTCTGGGTAGGATTTTCACTGATTCACTGCAGCTTCAGATCTTCATTTTCCTAATGCATTTCCTGTGATGATGAATATAGAGGAGAGCTTTTGAAGAGGTTTGCATTCCCTCTTTTCATTACTTCTGGGAATAACTAAATCACACATATAACATGCCATTTCCTAACCTTCACTTTAAAAAGCATTAAAATTCCCTAAGCAGACAGAGAACATGGACAGTTCTGCAGCAAGATCTGTGCAGTAGATTTGCTGATGCCACTTAGGAGAAGCTTGCTTCTGTTTCCTTCTCACTGCTTTTCAACCTCTCTTTTTTTCCCCTCCCTCCCCTTATTTGGTGTAACCAATATGGGTTGTTAACTGTAATGGCTCCTGGTTTGTATTTTATTGTAAGCTTGAAGTTTAAAATACTTCATTTCCTGAACTTAATTCAGTGTTGTCTTGATTTTTCCCCTTTCAGGAACATGCTTTTGAGAGCAGTCAGAAATACAAAGAAGGAAAATTTATCATTGAACTTGCCCACATGATAAAAGACAATGGCTGGGAGTGAACCACCACCTTTTTCCTTCTGTTTGGACTATATTCTGTGGAACAGGCTTTACAAAGACTATTGCAAAGTAAAGGAAGAGCTTGGCTAGAGTGGCCCTGAGAATATCACTGAACTCTGAAACCTCACAAATGAGTAGTGTAGTGTAAGTGGCTATTTGAGGCCATGTTTGCCTTTTCTCCTTGTGTAAGTTCCCTCTTTTTGTACGTGTACTATTGTGTGAACAGTTGTTTTGGAACATTTTGGATGACCTTTTTCTAAACTCTCTCAGACTAGAGAAACAGTTCACTAATTGAAAACAGATTTTACTGGTTAGCATCTCTCTGACCTATGCCTTTAATGCTACTTCTGCTGTGCATGCTTCTTGCCTAAACACCTACACTCCAGTCCTGTAGAAGTTCTGTACCTGAGCAGTCTGAAAGAATGTATGGGATGGGGTGCTTTTTTATATGTAGCATTTTCTGATGTGTTTGGCAGTGAAGAGGATGCAGTATTGTAGTTATTAATTTCTTTTTTCAATTTGAGTGTACCACAACCTACGTACATCTTGTAGGTGAATTGGTTAAAGGTACAGTGCTCACTTCAAAAAAGATTTCAATTGCACTGACTGAAGTTAGCAGGTCTCAAGTTGTTAGGAAAGGTTATGCCAGAGATTTGCTATCTTAATGAAATAACATAGAAGGATTTAAGATCAATAATGCTATAGAATATGTTCCTTTAAGACCAACATATTCCCTAAGGAGTTTGCTGGATAAAAAAATTTATAAAACTATAACTTGCAAGATTAAAAAGACAGAAAAAATATATGCATCTTCTATTTTGAAAAAAAATAATTAGTTGGTATATTAGGAAAAACAAAGTTTTGGTACTGTACCTTTGCCAGTAACAGGGACTTGTGCATCAGTAAATTTTTATGGCTGGTTCCATTTACATGTATAGTCCTAATGCACTGGACAAAGAGGTTGTTGTCAAGGAAACTTCTTGAAGTCTTCTGCTTCTGCTACATTTGAACAAAAATATTTATTTTTGTGAGAAATGGCCAGAGCCTATGACATGAAAGTTAATATAGTACCTGTAGGAAAAGGAGGAGTAATAAGAGGGAAGGGAAGTTTGACTTGTTTTTTCATAAAAAAATAGCAAGATAGTTTTTAAAATTTGGGGGTGGGGAAAGGCTTTCCTGGTTTGCTGGCTAAATCATCCCCAAGTATCTTTTTATAATAAAAATTTATATGAAACTCACCTTCTCTTTTGTTCTCATGCTGTTTCTTTAATAGAATCAGTTAATGAGAGACACTTCTGGAAAGTATATGCACAATATGAGCTGTTGGTATCTATGTATGCAAACTGAGCAACTGTGAAAGAAGTGCTCTACATAAATTTGCTAACTTTAATTTGAAAATTAAACAAACTTTTTGTATGTTAATCCTTTTAATGCTTGAGGACAAACTGTTTGGAAAAAATCCCTTTAACACTACGTAAGTTCTATAACTGAACAATACAGAAGCCTTGCAATACTAAATCCCTTTCTCTCAATAACAATTCTAATATGGCACCTGTGAAATTAATCACAGGTGCTGCTGCTGCTGTTCTGTTTTTGGGAATCTCTCATAGGCTTTCTGAACTCTGCTGCACTTTAGAAATTGTCAGACATGAAAAATTATGCCAATGGGTAGGGGCAATACAAATCTTTAAAACCAGCTTTCCAGTGTTTTTGTGGGGAGTGAGAGGAGCATTCTCCCAGGTGTACACATTCTCTGTGATGCAGGCTGGCTAAACTGCCTGCCAGATGTTGTCATGATTGATATCCATGAATTAAAAATGTAAGAATTAGAGAAGTAGTTCAAGCTGTTGGGTTTCAGTCCAGAGGCCTGAGGTGGTACAGTTACGTTCAATCTGGATTTTGTAGCTTACGTGTTGCTACTTTGTGTTCACATCAGGTCTCATTTTTAACAATGTC
Organism: Sterrhoptilus dennistouni; assembly: GCA_013397095.1. Taxonomy (NCBI): domain Eukaryota; kingdom Metazoa; phylum Chordata; class Aves; order Passeriformes; family Zosteropidae; genus Sterrhoptilus; species Sterrhoptilus dennistouni. The sequence goes on from VWZU01015139.1 coordinate 128,458, forward strand.
AGTGATGCAAGATGGGCTTGGGTGTTGGCTGTCTCGTGCTCTTTTTGATCTGGAATTCTTGGGATTTTGTTTTCCACCATTGCAATGTATGTTGCCAACAAGGAAGGCGCTAAAACTTCTATCAGCAAAACGTCTGTGTTGGCTTCTAAGTCCTGTTGCAATGTTGATACTTGTGAACAGCTTGTGTGAGGTTTGTGTATCTTTGGGCTTTTCTTATTTCCTGGCTACAGACTTGCTGAGGCAGTACACTGGACTGAAGGCAAAAGTAATGGCTGCTTTTCCAGAGAGGGTTGAAATTAAAGAAAATATGTAAAGTATTAAAGATCTTTCTCTCCAAAATTGGGGGTTTGGCTAGCTTTTGTTAGTAAGCTAATGCTCACTGTAACACAGTCTTATTCTTAAAAATTCAACCTCTTTCTTCAGTGCATTATTTATATTTCAAACTGGACATTTTCACCAAAACCTTAATTAACTTTGATGCCAAAGGTTGGGACTTCAAGTGCTTAGCACATAGAGCTTCAGACTACTGGCATAAAGAGTTAATGACCTATATGTGAAGTTTATGGCTTTCAAGAGAACCAAACAAAGCAATATTCTTTTTGGTCTTTTATTAAGAGTGGGTGCTTAGGAGTAAAGAGTAGAACTAATACAGAATCACTATTTTATGCTGCCATGTAACAATTCTTGAGGCTCACTCTTTTGAGGGAATATGTGAATTTTCTTCCCGTGTCCTTTGGCAGCATCAATGATTATTTTCTCCCCTCATAAAGATATAGAGAATTCTTGTTATTGGTTTTGGTGAAAGTTGAATCCAGACAGCAATGACTGCTGGCTGATGTGAAGAGGTCAGTCTGGTCACTGAACCCTCCAGCAGTCATTTGAAAGAAAAATAAACTTACTTGAAAAAAAAATTTTACTAAAGCATTTTCCCTCTAACCAATTTTTGTAATATATTAAAGATTATATTTAAAGTTTGTATGTGTTTGCTCTGGGCAAGTTTACTTCCCCTCCAACTTGAGCACTTTTGTTACTTGTACTGGTTATTTTTGGTCTTAACATTTATTTTGTATTTTGTTTTTTATAAATTGTAACAAAAAGCTTTTGTGAACCTTTGTTTCTTGCTGGCTCTTTCTTGGACCAAATGAACTGACTATGAGCTGGCTTAGAAGAAATGTTCATTGGGATGCATAGGAATTTGCTAGCAAAAATGTACATGTATTGAAAGGTTTTTTTTCCACTGAACCTCTAAAGCCATGCCTGTCCTAAAGTAATTAATCATAATTTGGTGTGACTTTAGTAATCTGACCACACATTCTGTCTAGGTCCAAAATAATGGTTGTAACAATGGTTTTCCAGGACTGAGTCTGCCTCCAAACCCTAGAGTTCTTCTTTGGCTGGTTACTTTAAGTACCTTTTTGATTACTAGAAGGCAATGCTGCCATGTATAAAAATTGTCACGTTGCAAACTTGCTGTGAAATCAGCTGCAGAATTTGGTGAGGTATTGCTGACTGCTCAGCCTAACCACTCCTGCTGTATACTTGTAGTGGCCTGGTAACCTTAATTTCATCTGCCAGTTAAAAGGGCCAGTATATGAATTCCCCTGGTTGGTTGTAAGCTGTACAATGGCAAACTGTGTGAAGGAAGATCGTTACAGCTCCATTGTAATGTCCCAGTAGCAAGGCCCAGCATAATGACCAGTGTGGGTGGTGTGCTTGCAGTCCTTGGGAATCATATGGGTTATGATGTCTTTGAGTTAGAAACTGGCCTCAGAGGTTCTGACCGAATCCCCACTGCACCCATAACCAAAGGTCATCTGTATTTTCCACTGGAGGACCAGTGCAAGAGTTCCCCAAGGTTGGGTGCCAGGGCTGGTGGCCACGCACTTCCCTCCAAATGCCACTCGTGGGGCTCCTCCTGCCCACTCATCTCAGCAGCCAGATTGCAGCAGCAGTGACCTCCAGACTCACAGACCAAACTTCAGTCATCTCCAGTCTTGGATATTGGCCATGAGAGGAAGAAGCTGTCAAATTATTGTTAAACTTCTTGGACACTTTATTGGACTTCACTGAGACTCATGTTAAGCCAACCAGCAATATAAACACTTACTGGAAAAGGAACAGATGCTTCAGAGGTTTCTTTTTAAAAAGGACTGTTACAAGTGGTTTAAGGTCTAAAGCATGAGTCATAAATGGCAGTTGAGTTGTGCCTCATTGTTTCTTAAACTCTTTAAAATGCTTTCTTTTACAGGTGACATGGCTGTGTTGCTGTTTTGTCCTTGCAATACTGTACATCATTTGTTGTTTCACTATATTGTATCTATTCAAGGTATCACAATAAAAGCTTTCAATTGTTTTGTTGGGTTACCTGTTGGTTTTGTGCTCTCTATTCTTGCTACATGAGTTCTCAGGCTTTATCCTCTGGTAGGGCCAGAGAGAGAAGACAGTGCCCTTAGTTGCTCTTAAAAATTTGTAAATGGGTTGAATCTGATTTTTATGTGGTTTTAGGACTGCCACAAAACATTTGGGATTTTTTCCTTTCACAAATCTTTCCAAAATACAGAAGTTTGTGTTGCTACTGTTATGGCATTTGCCTATTTTGAGTCAACTGTGGGACCTCTGCATAGTGAGAGTCAGTCCGCACAACCCCCATAACAAATCCTGGGAGGAACTGAAGTGTGGATGTGCTTTTTGTTGTGTCAGTTTGATAAGCTGTAGACCTGAGGAGCACTCTGAGCACAGCACTCCCTCTGTTCATTCTGCTTTGGCTGGGAGGAACTCCTGTAGCTCCACTGATCAGATTATTGGTCTTGTCAGTGATATGATCCCTCTGGACTGCCTGAGGCTCAGAATGAAGTCATTCAGTGCGCACTTACGTGGCATCTTCAATAATCCATCATTTCATCTCACAAAGGAATAGGGATGCTCTTCATGCAAGACAAGATCAAACATATTATTTCCATCTTGAGAAAATGGAAGATAGCCAGCTCCCCTTTTTCTTACTGAAGTGCTGTCTTTGGGGCATGAAATAAGGATCTTTCCAGGTGTGAAAAAAACCCCCAAACCCTAGGGATAAAGTGGCATTTAATGTGAAGATGTATGGTCTTCATTGTATAAAAATCTACCTTTTGACAGGATATAATTGAAGTAATAAAGATCCAAATACCAAGTATCTTTTGGATTCGAGATGTTCATAGTAACATCCCATTATATTTTGGTGTATCAGAGGGACTATAAAAACATCAACTGTCAGCAACAGGGTTACCAGAATAATTTTGGCAACGTGAACTCCAGTATTCTGTCTTACCAGCTGGAAAACACCAGGATACCTGACTTCCAGACACATAAGGATGGGCAGGTGCCTCATCTAAAGCTTGAGAACCTTTCACTACATGTCTTTTTGCCCCTGTTAAATTTCAGTAACTGGACAGTGGTGTAGTTCAAGGTTCTCCCTCAAGCCCCAAGAGCTGCAGTTGTGACTGGTGCCAGCAGTGGGTCTGTACTGTCTGAGGCCAGGTAGCCTGAACTGGAAAACAGCCACAACCAGAGCTGAGCTTATCCTCTGCGCAGGGCTCCAATTGGGTCACTGCCCATGTGAGGTTCTTTCCACTTTTGTCTCTTCCTCTGCTCCCTGCCCTTGGCTCTGCCCCAGATGGGTCTGAGCGGGGACTGAGCACCTGTGCTGCCCCTGGCACTCACCTCCAAGCAGGCACAGCAGCTGTTGATTAACTGAGGCTGGACAAAGTAGTTCCTGGCTGTGAAGCAGCTCTGCTGAGCCATGGCACTGACGAGCATTAACTGTTTCTCCTCTAGCAGAGGCTGAGCTGTTCTCAGGGTTTGGTTCATTCATTTCTATACTACTGCTGAGTGAGCTGAGCAGCTGAGGTGCTCTGTGATCCTATGCTAACCTGATTGTCTGAAGATTTTGCTTAGTAAAGATTACTCTAGATAGCAGACAATACACGTTTTTCAGTGTTTAATGAATTAATGACTAGATTTTTCATAGTCTGATTTCTGTGTTTTAATAGTAAGCATAGCTTAACTTTCCTTCTTGCCCAAACAGACTTTAATGATTTCAAGTTTAAGCAAAAACAATGGCAGGGCTGAACTAGCCCTTTATTCAAAATGGAGTTTACATCCTGACATTAAAACATGTACATGTACACAAAGTCCACAAATTCCTGGCATGGAATATCATGGCTCACCCTGTACCTGCAGGAAGGGTTGTGAATGTTATTTATTAGCTATGATCATCTGCTTTCTTTTACACTTGATAGAAATTAAATTAGTTTTACAACATGACCAAAACCTTCCAGTTTGAGATCTGGAGCTGATGACAAAGCAGCAATGCTGTCTTGGGCATCTGAAATGTTTTTCTTATGTTTCAAATATTGTAGAGTTAAAACTCCAGTGGATTAAACTGCCTGATTATGGTAAAAGGTTTGGGACTTTTTTAGCTGTTGGTTGACTGGCACTATGTTTGAACTGTGAGTTGAGGTATTTGTCCATTTAAAGGTGAAATGTAAGCTTTATTCTGCAGAAAAGATTACTCAAAATGTTTCAGGTACAGGATCATATAAAACCACTTCCACGAAGTGTAACACTGAAAGGAAAAAAATAATCCAAACCCCAGCTGCAGGAGCTCTGTGCATTGCCTGTACAAACAAGCTTTTTTCCAAAACTTTCTTTTAAAGCCCACTAGAAGTCCGGAATCTTGTGACAGGGAGCAGGGCTGCCAAGGGCCAGAGCAGCTTGTTTTGCAATTGGGCCCTGGGGAAATTGCTCCATCTGGGGGCTGGGTTGGAGCTGTAAAGCACGTGCTTTGGAGGACTGGGGGGGCTTTCCTAAACAAATATAGTTCCTAAACAAATGTTAATAGATTCTCTGCCATGCGCAGGGGAAACCTGCTGATGTTATCACAGTAAACGTTTATTCTGTTAAACTGGAACTGCTGAACACTGTGAAACCACTTAGAGGGGCACATGCTGAGTGCCATAAAGCTCGTGTGTGAAAGGTATGTGGGGCACTGGGACAAGAGGGTGAGGACTGACCACTCAGTCCTGCGAGGGCGGCCCTGCCCAGGAAAGAGCTGGACCGGTACGGCTGTGACAGCGTGCCCCTGCAAACCAGGCACAAGTGCAAATCCGTGGGAAAACGTGACAATTTGTGACACCTCAGGCCTCTCCCAAAACTATCCCTCTCAATGCCTTGTGTTAAATGGCAAATGACGCTACGTTTTGTGTGCCCTGCGGAGAAGGATGTGCCCCTGCCCGAACAGCCTGTGCTGGGCAGCGAGCGGAGCCTCCTGTGCACTGCCCGAGGTCAGGCTGGGCTGGCAACCCACAGCTCCCAGCAGCTGCTCGCTGGGGCAAGAGGCTCTTTCTGGCCATAATCTCCTTATAGATGAATTCATCATCTGTTTCCCACTGATGGTCAAACAAGCACTATTGACTGGCTGGCACGCTCCACTTTGTTATCAACTATAACTGATAAGATTGAAAATCCACTTCTGTTTGTCCACTTAAATTATCTTCCCTTCCTTTCTTCCTCTTTTACCTTCATCCTTCCTCAATTCCCCACTTTTTATGATACCCATAACAGTCCAAAGTCTGTAGAATTTTGCTTTTTTTTGTTGTTCCTCTTCTTTCCCCCACAGAATGTGTTACCCAAGGGGCAGCAATAACGATTTGTGGTCAGGCATGAGACTGATATGTCACGGTGTTTGATCTAGTGCCGAGCCAACCCGAGGGAGCCACTGTGCTCCCACCCTGCCTGGCTGGGTGTGCAGCCCTGTGCTGGGAGCCAGCATGGCCAGTCCCTGAACCTCAAGGGCAGAGGACACAGTGCTGCTCTTTGCTCCTAAACTATCGCTGCTTTACTGATTAAGCTCCTGCAGCAAGTTTTAGGCCTAAATACAATTTTTTGGCATGATAATCAACAGCAAATAAGCATGTATGAACTGCAGACCCATAGCCTCCCAGCAATGCTGTGCTTTACTGCCCCTGCTCCTCCTGCTCCCAAGCTGATGAAGCCAATGGATTATTTTTTTGAACAGTAATTTTCCCCTTTTATCCTTCTCTTCTGCAATGAAAAGTTTCTCACAGCATCAAGGCTGGAGACACAAACTAATGCCCTTTAATTACCTACTCATAATATACAAAAACAAAAGCTTTCTCACGTCATTCTTTCAATGTTTACTAAAATAGAGATCTTGCTCTGGCAGATCTCTCCTTTACCGGCCAAAACTCACACTGAAGGTTAACAGCTCCCGAAGTTAATGATTATCTTGCCTTGTTTGCTCAGTGTTTCAGAGTTAAAACATGTAAATATGCCTCCCCCGTGTAATTGCTGTGGTCAGCCAGCGATGAGCTCTGCAGCAAACATAAACACAGCTATTAGCAGAGACAAATGTTTCTCCCTGGCCTGGCCTCCCGGGGCTCCCAGAAGTGTCGGCTCTCCCAGAAAACAGCCGGGCTGTCCCACTGGCACTGGCGATTACACAGAGCCTGCTATGAAAACCCCCTCTCAAAATAGCAATTTCTAATCTCCCCTGAGGCCATTAATCAGGTTTCTAATCCAGCAAAGCTGTCCGTACTGTACAGGCTGTGATCCCCAGGCCTTTATTAGAAACCCCTCTTGGTCACAGTATTTACTGGGTCAGGGGACTGATTGTCACGTTTGCCTGGGCAGGAATAGCTGCCCATGTATTTTGTGAGACAGATCTGTGATAGTGATTAATACCAAGACCTGGCTGCACCTTACCTGTGAGTGCTGGACTTAGCAAAGGCTCATCTGCATAGAAATACATCCCAACGTCAACCCAAATTTGGTAATTCCTGAAGACTTATAGTAATCTGCTTTTCAGGAGACAAATGCAGTCCTGTCTGATTGGTTTCAGATCAGAAAGGGATGCCCTGAAGATGTGTGACAGTTAAAACTTTCTGGGCAACTTCACGAGAGCAGAGGTTTTGCCCACGTATTGACTAAAACCCCAGCTGGGGTAATTTCATCTGCCTCTTCTCCACCATTCATTCCCCGGGGGGTTCTATGTCGGAGGACCTGATGTGTTGCAGAGGTTGAGGGGATGCGACTGATGTGTGTAGCCTCCACACAAGCATGTGACATTTGCAGCATTAGTGGAGATCCCTCTGGCAAAAGGCACTGGACAAATGCAAACCCATCCCTCACAAAGTGCTGCAGCGTCTGCGGGCAGGGGTGTTACCGAGGCAATGGGCTGCTAAATTCCTCCTGCCACGGGAGCTCTAGAGGTTCCCTGCGGCCCACGGTGATATTTAGGCACTGAGGCACTGGTTGGAGAGCTGCAGCTCCCACAGGGGCTCACCTGGAGGATGCTGTGGGGTCGATGGGGGCTGTCCTGATGCTCAGCAGTGTCTTCACTGCTCACGGAGGGGATACTTGGCTGAACCCCACCTGAGGATTTGCCTTGGTGGTTCCTGGTCTGTAGGGCCGTGCTGTGCAGCTCAGTGTCCCAACCAAGCTGGAAGAGGATACCAAGGGGCGGGCAGGCAGTGCAGAGCACAGGCAGGTGGGCAGTGCTTTGTGCAGCCCAGGGCTTGTTATTCGAAGGCTAATGCAAGTGAGCAGGGCAGACTTGGGGCTGGCATCATGATTCACCCCACACCATGGGTCCTGCTGGCTGAAATCCTGAGCAGTGCACCCAAGAGAAGAGCCCCCACCTTGCACAGCTGCCTGTCCTGTACTGAGCAGACCCACAGGGTGTGGAGCCAGCGTGTCCTGGCGCTGGATGCTGTCGGCACAGGGCAGTGACTCATTTTGCCACTCGGGACTCTGGGTGTGGATGCCTCACTCACGTCTCATCTTGGCAGCAGCAGCTTCTCCTGCTCAAGGGCTTCTGCTCCTGCCCAGCACGGCACAGGGTGGTGGCCAAGCACTCATGGTCCTGGTGCACTGCTCTGCATCTGATCACATCAGGCCACAAACCTGCACTAAAGGTACCTGCCTCATGCTTTGGTTTCCTAGAAATCCAGCAGCTGACCTGGCAAGCAGACACCCAGCCCACAGGGCCGGTTAAATTAGCACAGCAGTGACCATTACACAGAGGTTTGCATGACGAAGTGTTTGCAGCTCTGCCAGAGGGTGGGGGGAGTGTTTTTAATTTTTGCTTTTCCCATTTGCACTATGGATGCAAAAGAATGGTGAGGTGGGACACAGCCTGTGCACACAGGTGGGGTGTTGGAGCTGTGTCCAGCTGCTGGAGCCCAGGGTTGCCTTGCCTGTGACCAGCAGTGCCTGGGCACAGCTCCCTGGCAGCCACTGCCCAGAGCAGAAGGTGAAGGAGTTGGGAGCTCCTGCTGGAAACCAGCCCCACCCCAGGGACATGCAGTGCTGAGCATTGCACTGTTCACTGCTTGGGCTCCTGGTGTTGAAAGGATAAACTATTTCAGTGCAATGAACATAATCTGAGATGTAGCTGCAACATTGGGACATAGGCAGCATGTCCAGCTGTCCTTCTCAGGGGGTGGGAGCCCCCCAAGACTTTTCCCAGCCTTTTCCTGGTCATGCAGCAGTGCTGCCCCTTGTTATTGCTTTCCTTTGCATCTTTTAGCTTTTCTCTTTGTCCCTTTTTTCCTCCTCTTCTCTCTCTTTTCTTTTTCTCTTTTTTCCTTTTTTTTTTTTTCTCCTTTCCTCTCATCGGCTCTTCCTTTCTGCTGTGCCACCATCAGACAAAGCCTGACAGCCAGGAGCAGTTACTGGCTTTGTGAGCTGCTCATGTCCAGCAGTGCCATGGCCTGACTATGCTGCCTGGGACATAATTCTTTCCTGAGGGCAGGATTGGTGCTGGTGCCTTAGGAAGGAGCCAAGCTGGTTCAAGATGGAACATCCTATCCCTCTGCCCACACGAGCTGTTGTTCTGGCGCTTGTTTGTGAGCATTTACACACCATGGTTTTGCCACTCCAAAATCCCAGGAGTTGTAACAAGAGCCAGGGCTTCACCCAACACTGTCAGTGTGAAGGGCTTCATGGAAACTTCTCTGGTTTCTGCATGTCAGCTCTGAAAACCAAGCTCATCTCCTCTGAGCCTCTTGAATTCTGTCCAAGAGGCAAGGGCAGTAGCAGGGCTGTGGGAGGATCTCCAGCCCTCACATCATGGGTCATTTAGATCTGTCCTGGGCACCAGCAGGGGTAGTTACCCCTCCTCCCCATTTTTTTTCCATTTTCCTCTTTTTCCTGTGTTTACACAAAGCTGAGCTATAGAAATCTCTGATCCCTTCAGACACTGGATAGAGAAGTGAAGGTTGTTGTCATTCTCCCAGGGAAGTTTCTCTGTGGTCAGCACTGGATGCTGGACTTACTGGATGGGCACAGACAGAGACCTAAGGGCTGTCCCCCTGCTCCCCATCCCTCAGCACTCTGCCACCATCTCCAACTATGTTCCTTTGGTATGAGCCACGAGTGGCTCTGGTTTGGCTCTGCTGTTGTTCCCTGTGGCCTTGTTGCTCTGTGGGATTGATTTTAAGGGAAGGTGAAAGTGTGGCAAGGATGAAGAGGTGGTAGAGCTGGGCTCTGGGCTGAATGAAGCTCAGGCTGGCACCGACTCCTTCACAGAGCAGCCGTGCTCTGTTAGTGGGGTGTGTGTGAGCCCCCTCTCTTGGAGAAAACACAGGGATGCTAAAACATCCCAACAGGCCAAGCTCTAGCAAGATCTAACTTGTTTTGTTATAGATTAACTGCCCCAATAGACTCCAGGCACTGTGCTGAGCTGGATATTTAACTTACTCTAGTGACTTATTTTTTTAAGACAGGAACATTACAAACGTCATCTGTGCTTTGACAGGGAGGTCACACTCTGCCAAGATGTTCACCTTGCCTCTGTGCACCTCCAGGAAAGGGGTCAGGAGCAGGGGGGGTCCACTTCTAAACACTCCAATCCCAGAGCTGTGGGACACAGCCTGGTATGGGTCTGGGGAGCACCCTGCCCCCAAGACACGTGTCTTGGCAGAAGCCAAGACCCTTCATCTCAATGCTGGGCAGAAATGCCACATATTGACTGAATAATTCTCCCCTGAGCAACTGCTATCTCCTGGCAGGGCTGCTGGAGGCCCCCTACCCCCCACCAAAGGCCCTTTGCCAGGCTCAGCGGTGCTCTGGGTGGTTTCCTTTTTGGAAAGGGTTCAGGTGCCGCCCAGAGCATGGAGGGTTCTGCTGACCCCGCAGCCTGTAATCTTACGCCTGGACTTGAGACGCCTCTTGGCCCCGTTCCCCGCTCCTCTGTCCCCAGGACAGGCTGTAATCATCTCTTGGCAGGACAGCCCTGACCTGTGCAGTCCGGCTCCCAGCAGATTTCCCCAGCCTCGCCAAGTGTTTGCAAAAATACCCAGTGATTTATTCTCGACAGCTCAGCTGAACGAAGAAAAAGACACGTTGCTCTTTACGTCTATTCTTAATTTTGTTGTTTTTCCTTATAACAGAGGTTGCCAATAATAATACAGCAGGAACAGCTCCTGGCCCCAAACCTGACAGTTTTCTACCCTTTTCTGTGGCAAGTGCCAGCCTGGTGTCTTGCCAACCCAGTGTCTGCTGACAGTGTCCGGCAGAGACGTGGGCGGGATTAGCGATAGTGAGGGCGAGCTGAGCTCCCTCAGCCCCGGCTTGTGATGGGAATGGGGGGTGACACCCAGCCCTTTGTTGCCACTTACAGTCACTGCGACAGCTGACACACTCCCCCCAAATAGCTGGTTATGGAAATACGGCCGGCTGAAATGGAAAACCAACAGAGACAGACAAGGGCGGGAGCACTGACTACGCCCCTGCAAGACCAGACCTGGGCAAAGCCTCGCTGCGATGGGCAGAGGAGAAACCAGGAACATTTGCTTAGCCCTGGCAAGGTGGGGTGGGTGGTGTTTCTGGTTTCCTTGTCTGCACTGGGAGTGGGGCTGGCAAGGAAACCGAGCTCTGTGTCCCACCCCGCAGACCCGCGGGGATAAGCACGCTCTTTGCCTGGGAGGGGGAAAATACATCAGTGTCTTAAAATGTGACCCTCCAGGTTATTCACTATGTAAATATATGTTCTTAACTAATCAAAGCTGTAAAACTCAGTTGACGTCTTCCTTGTGTCCCTGCCTGCCTCCTCCCAGAGCTCCACAAGGTCTGCAGCCACAAACACGGTGAAAAATGTGCTTATTCAGCTGAGACCCTGAGAACAGTGGGAACCAGGAGACAGCCCAGGACTGACAGATATGGAGCAGGATGGAGAAAGCAGGATTATTGCCTGGGGTGAGGCTGGCATTGCCCAAATCAGGACAGGGAAGGTCCAGCCATGCTCCCACTAGCTGAGGTGCTGCAGGATCTGGACACAACGCCTCCATTGCCGGACAAAGAAAAGCTGCTTCCCTGTGACTGTTGGAGACTGGGAATCGTGTTCATGGTCAACCCCTTTCCCAAGCATCTCTGCCTCCCACCTGCCCTTCCCAGGGGTGGCCATGGGGCCTGACCCCCATTTCCACGTTTCCTGGGGAGAGGCAAGAGGGCTGACCCCAGCACTGGGATAGCCGAGCCCTCCTCCCCCCGCAAGCCCTGGGCTCCCCCTTCCTGCCGCCTCCTGCCGCGGCCTGGCACACAAACCCAGCTGCAGACCCGGGCTGTGCAACAGCTAAATACTGGGAATCTGGGCGGCTGCCAGGGACTTTGATCCCCAGCCACAAAAACCTCCTCCGCAAGCTGCCTTCTCTTGCAAAATAACCTCCTGGGGGGGCTGAGCTGGCGTGTGCTGCCCCTGAGACCTTTGCAGCCCCAAAAAGGGAGTTTGTCTGGTCAGCAGCCTCACCCTGTAGTGGTGCAGTTCCAGTGCCAACGCCTGTGCCAGTGGTGGAGCCGGGCAGACGCGTGTGGCACCAAATGCATTTACCTTGGACTGCTCCCAAGCACTGCTGCGCTTCTCCCTGGTACATCTGCACATTCCAGCCCCAGCAAGGCCAGCTGAAAACCTTCCCAGCTGGGAAACCCCAGGCAGAGGGTATGTGCCTGCTTTGGCACTCAGCCTCTTCTCCCAGAGGTGCCCAGTGGGGCAGGACAGGCAGCACCATGGGGCACTGGGATCTTGATCCTGCACTGCAGGCTGGGTGGCTGGTACAGAGTTATCAGAGGTGGATGATAGTGACTGCCTTGAAAACATTTTTAAAGTTTTTAAAATTTTTTTCCAAATTTTTTTTCCCACCAGGGGTAGTCAGCAGCCACAGCCTACCCTGACTGATGGTGGGCAATGCTGAGCATCTGGGTACAAGCCCTGGACTCTGCTGGATGTGCAGCATCAGCCTGGCTAGGGGTGACAGAGCCACAGGTGCCCTCTGCTAAAGGGCTCACTGAGCCACTGATGAACAATTGTTTTTTCCTTTTTTTGCTGTCTTTCTTCCAATGCCAGCATCATCCAACATGATGGTGGACAGGGGCCTTTTACATTGTTTACAGGCAAGCATGGGAAATTGAGGGATTTTTTTAATGAATGACAGACTACACCTTGATCAAATCAAGGCAAAACAGGGTCTGCACTTATAGGGATGTTTAAAAATATGGCAGAAGAACATCTGGGGCTTCTCATACCAGGAAGTCTCCTATGCAGCAAATAAACCCTATCCCATGGTCCAAAATGCTGCCAGATGCTGATGGTCCCCCCCGAGTTGTTGCTGCAAACACCCCAGACTGCCAGATGGACAGTGGCTGTGCGGTCACAGCCAGCCCTGCTGTGAGCTGCTTTTATTTCACTGTTCTGTAGCCAAACCCAGATTTTCCCCATCCTTGTTTGTCACTTTTATGAGAATTTCTGCTCCTTTATTTCTAACCGCAGCCTTATCTCTCACAACCATGGACACAATGTGTCAGTGAGACACCTCTGCTTTTCCTCCTGGGACTGTGGCTCAATCTGCCACCACCTGACCATCCCCTGGGTCTGAGGTTAGGATATCAGCCTTTAACAGCACTCCAGTGTCATCAGCCGTGGCTCCCCAAGCCCAGCAATAACTTGGAGTGTTTTCTGCTCTGCCAAGTAACCAGAGTGGCTCCCAGCACCCTCCTCCTGGTCTCCCTGCAGCTGGACTCCAGCACACACACTCTTGGTCACACCTGGATTTGTGACTTTGCAGCCCTGAGCTGACACCCTCCAGGTCAAGCACTTCACCTCCAGCACCCTCCTGGGTCTCCCTGTGTTTCAGGAGCCTCTGACTGCTGCAGCTCCTGGAGCTGGCTGGGACCAAGGGCAAATCAGTGCATTGGTGCTGAGCAGTGCAGATCAGTGCTGGGGCTGCTGCTGCCAGCCCCTGTGGTGCAGCCATGGCTCAGCAGCATGGGAGAATTTCCTTTCTTTATGAGCCAGAGTGCTGTGCTTTCCTGCCCCCCACAAGATTCCCATGGATCGGGGTGAAATCAGGGTTTGGCTCCGTGTCAGCCCCCAGACAGAGCCTGGGAGTGAGACAGGCCCAGTTCTGGTCCCAGGGGAGGGATGGAGGCAGCAGCAACAGCACCAGTTCACTCTCCTGCCAGACCAACCTGGGTCACAGCACCCAGCAGCTCCACAGAGCTGGGCATGGACATGGCACCCAACACTTTCTCCAGAGAACAGAACTTTTTTTAACCTCTCAAAATTGAAAGAGAGAAAAAAAAAAAGTCCTAACCCCAAACAGTTTTTTAAGGAAAACCGAAGATTAGAAATACTGTAAGTAGTGGAGGCAAACCACCAAAAATAGCATCCGAAGTTTCCTCCGCGCACTCTCCCTGCAGGCAGCCTGCACTATATTTGTCTTCACTTGCCATTTCTGCTGCAATCAATTTGCAGTTGCCTCTGGTGAGGAACCCATCTATTAAAAGCTCGGCTGAGACCTCTGGTGAAGATGTCTCCAATAAAAAAATCTGGCCATTCATTAAAAAAAAAAAACCAAAAGAAACAGAACAGTGTGCTTCTCTGCAGACCTTCCCGTTCCCAACAAAATCCACCAAAACCATCCCTGGCCGTGCTGTCCGGGCTTGGGAGCAGCTGTGGAAGCCCAGTGCGGGTTTCCTTCCACACAGGGAGGGATTTGCTCTGCAGCTGCTCCGAGGCTTGGAAGCACTTCGTGTTTGCTGCCTGTTGTGCCTTATCTCCACGATTTGCTGCAGGCCACCCTGGGGAGGCGGATTCCTCCCGGGTCAATTGCTTTTATCACAAAAGCAAATGTTTTCTATCATCCTTTTCATCCCGAGATGAAAGTGCAGCAAGGAATCACAGGCCTTTTCTCGCTGCCTTGGTGGGCCGTGCTGCAGGGTGCTCCTCTCCCCCCACAGAAATGTGGAAGGAGGGACAGGGAAAGGCAAACAGGAGCCTGGAGTGATTCTTGCCTTTGCCTAAAAAAATAACCCCATGGGGCTGCCTAAAAAAATAATCCCATAGGACTCCCTAGGGACACATGGCTCTGCCCCCAGGTTCCTGTCCCAAAAGCATCGTGGCCAGTGCTGACACCAAACTGGTTTCTCCCAGTGCCAGGCACTGCCTGGGGACCCATCTCGTGATGGGACACTGATGGGACACTGGTGAACAGGACACTGGGGGAGGCAGGAGGGCTCTCTGAGGAGGCCAAAGGCTCAGAGCCCGTGTAGCCAAACGCAACAGTGGCTGCAGGGGGATACAATTGCTGCCTAAAAATAGCGCTGGGAAGCAAACATTAGGGAGGCAAAAAAGCTATTCAAGCTAAAGGACAATGTTGGCACTAAAGCAAATAGATATAATTAGCCATTAATAAATGAAGGCCAAAGATTAGGGAAAGCAATATCAGAAAAGTGAGAGGTGGGAAGGCTTTCCAGGGGGAAGGGGAGAGAAGACCTTGATCAGCATTTAAAACAGGCTGTGGGTATTTTTTAAAAGCCATTAAGTTAGGAGCTGCCAAACCTAGCCTGCTGTGATTGCTGATGAGCCTATTTTTCTGTACAAAAGGGAAAATTTGGCCTCTTTGTGACATCAGGAATGGTAGAGGGGCCTAGGAAGCTGCTCTTAATCCCCACTCTGCTCCTCCTCCCTTGGTCAGATTGATAAACCCCAGCCCCTCCTGGAGCGCTCTGTGCCTTCTCTGCCCCTCACAATCCAGTGAAGTCCTACAGCCCTTCTCCAAACCTGCCTGGAGAGATGCCTTAACCTCTGAAAGCCTCAAGCAGTGCTGGAGGGGGGCAAGTGCTGGCCCTGTGCCATGGGCTTGCCCCAGCTTGGGGATGTGGGGCTGGGGAGGGTTTTTCTCACCACAGCTGAGGCATCGTACAGGCAGCAGCAGCTCCTGCCAGCCTGTCCTGCAGTGGCCGGCAAAGGGCTGCCGTGGCTGACGAGGCAGGTGGATACAGGGTCTGGTGTGTGTGGGACACCTGCCTTGTGCCCACACCAGCTCTTCACACTGGCCCCAGTGCCACAAGTCCTGTCCCTGCACTGTTCCCCTGGAAAAACCCAGACTGCACACCCCCAAGGTGCCTCCACGGGAACTCCAACATCCCTGGCCATATTTTTGATGATCAGGGGTTGCTCTGTGCTGCCCCAGCAGAAACCTCAGTTCCTTTCTGCCTCAGCAGAAAGGTTCAGTTCATCAGCGAGAAGAGTGAAGGCCCCTGTTACCTGAGACAGCCACTGCCAGCTGCTGCCACGGCTGTGCTTTACTTTGCAACCAGGATGCAGGAGTCATTTTCCCTCGAAGCCCTCACAGGGAATCAGGTGCCTTTTCTGGAATATACATTCTAGCCAAGGAGCCATTATTGGCTGAGTGTCTGTACGGGTACGGTAGTGACAGAGATGGTTCCTCCTCGGTTGCTATTTCCAGAGGATGAAGTCACCGGGCTGCAGCGTCTGAGCTCCCTGGGGCTGAGTCAGTGCCGGGCTCCGCCGCAGCCCCTCATGGCCGGTGCCCCCGGCCGAGGCTCCAGGCACTGGGGCAAGATGGCGGCGGAGCAGGAGCCCCACACGGCCTCACCCGCCCTCAGCTCTCCCGCCATCGCCCCGCCGCCACAGCACTGTCCCGACAGCTGCGCGCCCCTGCAGGGGCAATGTCCCTCCCCACAGTCCCAGCACAGGCCGGGTAAATCCTCCACCAGGCTGTGATAACAAATACACTTCCCAAAGAAAGAGAGGAAGCGAGAGCTCCCCGGCCGCGCCGCCGAGCTGTAACCCGGCCGGGCCCGGCGCTGCCGCCTCTTCCTGCGCCGACTGAGGGCGTTTGTTTGCCTCCTCCAAAGCAAACAGTGCCGAGCACGCTTGGGGGGTGTTTTGGCAAATCCCCTCCTCTTGTTTATAAAAGATGCTTCCTGTGCCAGCTTTCCGACATCCTGTTCTTTCCTAACGTTGCTGGCGATGGGTGGCAGGGGGATCCCAGAGGTATTTGACAGTTAGAAGGCAGTGGTTTATCCAGCAGCTGCTCCCTCCCTCCTGCAGGGCGGCCATGGCCATCCCTGCCTGTGACTCCACCAACAGCCCAGGGGACTTAGCCTCTGCTGGGTTCAGCTGTGTCTTGAAAGGGGCTGGAGGGAAAAGCCGAGGACTTCCTTGGAGACCTTAAAACACAGTTTGGTTTCTCACAGTTCATGGCCCCACATGAGATGGGAACCACCATGATCGACCATGTGAAGCAACTGGTAGTCTGAACTCCTGGGCCGCAGCCATTCAAACCAGCAGGGAACAAGCAAAATTAAACCGAACAATAATATTTTTGGCTTTTTCTCTTAGTAAATATGGTAACAGTGTTGCAGCTACTTGGCTTGAAAAACTGTTCAGTCTCGGCTGTTTCCCACACAGACAATACTTTGCTCCTTGAGGGGCCAGGCTGAATTGATGCCAGAAAAAGCAGAGGTGAAGAGCTGAGTCCCCCGTGAGCCCCCTCTTTGTGTGTGGAAACAATCGGCCCCAGCTGCCAGCCCCACCACACACCACTGCCTTCTCAAGGGTGTTCTGCTCTCTGCCATGGTGCCAGATCTCAGGAAACAATGAATTCACTGGTCGCCCAGTGCCTTTCAGCAGAACAACTCAGGTATAGAGCAGTGCAAAGTATGAGAGGGCTGGTGTTATTCTAGTCAAGGCCAGACAAAAGCTTCTTCAGCTCCTGGTTAAAATCCTACTTTTTCTCTCTAAGCACATTTACTGGAAAAGTGTCAAAGAATGTAAAAATGTGCTTACAAACAGCACAGTGGTTCCCAGGAGTGAGTTCCTTTTAGTAAGGCTGCACAATTCTTGCTGATCCCTCTGGCCATAGCAGAAGCTGGCTGGGTATTCCCTTAACACACCATTTTTGCTGGAGAACCAAGTGATGAAAGGGGGGAAAAAAAAGGTTTCAGTACAGCCTCCTTCCTCTCCTTTCCTGGCTCAGGTAATGGAAACCACAAGTCACCCTGCAAAGAGCCAGGTTAAGGGAAAAGGAGGGATACATCCCACTGCCTTGCTCTCTGCGCCCCTGCTGCCTTTCAGAGAAGAGCTTGTGTCACACTCGCCCTGTAGATTCCAATGATTGGAAAGAAAAGTGAAATTAAAAAGAAATTGACTTGAATACACAGAATTAGGGGTGTGGGAGGGAGCAGAGGAGGGGCTCTGCAGGACAGAACTCCACTGCAGGGTCTGGCTGTGGTGAAACAGTGACAGTGTTGGCCCCACAGAGCTCTCATGAATTCCAGTCTGGCTGCTGACTCGACACTGGGCACAGGCCAAACCCTTGGGCCACTGCAGCACGCCGGGGATGGAGCAGAGCCAGTGTCCCCCAGCCTGGAAGCCACTGACAGTAGCTGGGAGCACCAGCAGGCCAGAGCTGGATCCAGGTCCAGAGGTGAATCACAGCTGGAGAGCCCCTGCTTGGAGCTAAACTGAAAGGGTCACACTCAGCCTTTCCTAGAAGCCAGGAAATTGTTCTTTCTTTTGTGTCTGATGTTATGGTGGGAAATGGTGAGCAAAGGGGCAGTGCAAAGGCAGTGCTTGGAAGGGCAGCAGTCCCTCTGCCCTGTGCACAGCAGTGGTCCTTCAGGGACTGCAGTGAGCTCTGCCAAAAGGCTGGAACAGAATGGGAAAGTGGGCAGTTATCTTTACAGCCTGCTGCCCCTCAGATCAATCTGCAGCAAGGACTTGCTGAAATGAGAGTCCTTACCGCAGCTCTGCTGTAATCAAAAGCTCCTTTCTTTCATAATAATCTCCACTTTAATCTAGTACAAAACCAGCATTTTATCCTTATGGATTCATAAAGCTGCCTATCCCAGCTCTAGCAATGCTGTGAACTTGACTACTGAAAAGTATGAGTTAGGTAAAGGGGATCAATAACAATTTATCATGAAAGGGCCAGCACAGGAGAAACAAGAGGTTCCAATAAGACAGAAAAAACTCAGCTTTAGGAAAGTACCATTGAATCCCCTGTTCCAGTAATCAGATGTGCTATTTCAAACTTAGACGTTTGCAAAACAAACTCCCCCTATTATTCTTTCAAATTAGTTTGGACTTCCTATAATTTAACAAAGATGTAATCATATCCGCAGAGATCCCAGAATTCCTTATGAGCATCTTAAAAAGCAGGAATGAATCATTTCCTTGTACAACAATCAACTTTGCAATGCTGTGATCTTGGAAATAACAATTGAACAGTCAAGTCAAGCGCTCAAAAGAAAATTAAAACATTTAATGCAAAATATTTCCAAAAGTTTTTACAGCAATTTCCTATAAATGGAGTCTCTTCTTAAAGAATGAAATCACCGATACAAATGTATTGTTCCAAAGGGGATTACAAAACTTTCTCCTCAGCCACACAGGAGGTATGGAGGGCATTTCTCTTATCTGAAAACACCTAAGGTGAACTGAAAAGTGATATTCAGGATCTAGCCTGCTACGTCTAAGTGATGGTAACGCATAGATTCTTTGGGATTAAAACTTCACAGGCTGATATATCTTTACCTCATAAGGCCTTTATTAAGATCCCTAATAATTTGTGGGTATGTAATGGAAATATCTGAGATACCTGTCAGCTACATTATGTGGTTTTTCCTAACGATGGGAAGCCTGACATCGGAGCAGATTATGGGATGTGTTACTCTGCAAGGACCAGGCTTTAGGGATGGATGTTAAAAAAAAACAAACAAAAGAGTTGTTTCTATTCTTGCTCAGTTGCTCAAGGCTGTAGTTTCTGGCACCTGAAGGCAGGTGTGAACTGGTGCATCCTGGCACCTCTGGCTGTACAGTGGCTCAGGGAAGGGCAGCCATGGGAGGAGTAAGTGGTGCAGCTGCCCCAGGCTCC
The DNA here is from genome assembly GCA_013397095.1 of Sterrhoptilus dennistouni. Taxonomy (NCBI): domain Eukaryota; kingdom Metazoa; phylum Chordata; class Aves; order Passeriformes; family Zosteropidae; genus Sterrhoptilus; species Sterrhoptilus dennistouni. The sequence continues at coordinate 147,693 of VWZU01015139.1, forward strand.
CCATGTAGATTTGCAGCTTCCCAGGCTGTTGGAGGCTTTAACCGGTACAGAGAGAGCTTGTTGGGAGTGAGTGAGGCCCTTCAGATGACAACAGTCAGTCCAGACAGAATTGGTCCTTGTTGAGAACCAGCAGGAGGCAGCTGGAAGGTAAGGGCAGGACAGGCTGGAGCAGCTCCACAGAGCTCTCCAGCAGCACAGGAGCTTCCCAGCACATTAATTCATTCCCTTGCTTGGCACACTTGGCTGGTCTGGGAACGATTACCTGTAAAAGGAGCTCTTTCACCACCGTAGCTGTTCACTGCAGTGCCCTGCAAGGCTGGGCTCTGCCTGGTCTGCTGCCAGCCACGCAGAGAAAGGCTCCAGCTGATCCCCGGGGAGCTGGGCTGCCTGCTCCCTGCTTTGCAAAACAACAACAAAACGGCCTTCGAGGAAGATGCAGTGGGGGAATGTGCTCTCTAGAAAACAAAGCCACATTAACCAGCATCAACAAAGCAGCAGTTTTCTCTGCCAGTGGAAGGGCAGGCTGGTGCCTTCCTTCCCCAGGACAGACTGTCTTTTGGGCTCTCTGGGGCCACGTGGGAGGCTCCTATTTGCACTGTGCTGCCCCAGTGCTGGGCTCCCCACACTGCTACCAGGAGCTGAAGTCCCCGAAGCCTGTGCTCTTCTTCTCTTTCTTCACAGCTGTGCTGGTTGAGGGCCCATCATCCTCCATGCTGCGCTTCCTGCAGCCAGAATGAAAACAACTCTCAGAGAGTCTTTACTGCCAGTGGGACCAGGGCAGCTTGGATGCCCGTTCTGCCTCCTTTCTCCCAGCACCAGCTGTACTGGAGCCAGCCCATCCCTTGTCAACTAGACAGGAGTGCAAGCTCCATGCCAGCATGGGGATTGCAGGGGTTGGGGGTCTTTGGTATGCCCAAAAAGAGGGAGAATGAGTCCATGGGGATGGTTTGGATCAGGCTTTGAACACTCCCAGGAACGTGTTCAAAGCACAGAAAGTTCTCCCCATGCCTTCTCACCTGCACTTATGGCAGCAAAAGGATTTATGGGGAACTAGGTATAAAGCAGCTGGGAGAGCTCTTCTGATCCTTCCTGTTTCTTGAGCCCAGCCTGTTGCAGTTGCTGCTGTTATTACCAGCCTCTCTTGAGCAGAGCTTGCAACCCCAGGGAATTCTGTGCAGCCAACTCATATGCTGTGGTTTTTAGTCAGATATCAGTAGCCGATAGGGAGAACCCTAAATCTGCCAGAACAGGCTGCAATGACTGAAGGTCCTTTCTATACTACCGGGTCTTTTCCACAGAGCCACAACTGCTGGATTTACTCTGTAAATAAGAGTGCAGCATGTCAGCAGTTTTAAGCTGGACATAGTATTTTAAAGGACACACAATATTCTGCAACTGGAAAATTTTACTGACACACTAAACTGACCTAGCTGAGCTAACATATTTCTGTTCACAGTTATGCAAATACCTGTAAGTCACACACAAGCTGATTAAATGGCTGCCCAGACCTGTATATGCATAAAAACAGGCCTTTATGTAGCAGACAGACAAGAGCATTTTTGCAAATGCTTTTAGAGAAGTCTGCTAAAAATCAAGTAGAAGGCATTTATTTTAATTTTTCCAAAACACATGCTAAGCTGCTGCTCAGCCAGGATTCTGTGCTGTCCTGAGGAAAGAAAGCAGTTCTGCCAATCCTGACAGGGGTACAAAGGGTGTCTGGGAGAGGGTGCTTTAGGATAAGCTTGTCCAACCAGCCAGGTACCCTGGAGCTACCCAGCTGCCCTGTCCTCCCACAGCAAGCCTGGGAACCTGCTTCTCTATCCAGCCATTTCAGCTGTGCTGGTACAGCTGTTTGTGTGGCTGAACAGGGAACCAGAGCAGCAAACTGATGGGGGCCTGGGGCAGCTACTTTGTGCAGGGCAGAAGTTGCTAAAAGAGAAACATCTGTGGGACTATGGTCTTCAGAAATAGCTGCAGAAAAGGAAGAGGATAAAAGATGGTGTAGGAAGTGACACAGTGCAGTTCCTCAAAGACTTCTGAGTTCTGGAAATGTATCCACAGTTCTGAAGTCAGCAAATGCTTTTAAAGACCAGCTTGGTCATGTTCAAGGGCTAAAAGAGAAGCTCAGTTAATGTATGACCTTGAAAAACAACAGAAATGAAGTAAACTCTTGACTGTTAGGACTACATGAGGGTGTCTTTGCTGGCCCAAACCAAACATCTGAGCAATAGCACTGGACAGGACCAGCACCCAGCAGGAAAGGCACCTAAAACATTCAGCAAAAATCAGAAGGACAGGGAACTCACGCTGCAGCCATGTTGATGTATTTTCCAATCCCCTGCCGGTAAGTTTTAGGAGTCTGAACCTCTTTCTTTGGTGGAACCACTTCAGCCTTTATTTTGGCTGCTTCTTCTTCCTGCTGGAACTTCTCTCTTTCAGCAGCGACCTGTGGGAAGCAAAGGGTGCAATCGGTTGCAAGAGATAGTGCAGAATAAGGAGGAAATGTCTACAATTCTTTGAAGCTTTAAAGCACTCTAAACCAGCAATCAGCACACTGAGATTACAGGGCAGGCTTTAGGAGACAGCCCTCAAGGGCCACTACAAACAGGCTGTCTGCAGCCATTATAGCAAGACTCCTTCTCACGTGCAGCTACCCACAGCTACTGGGGGCATTTGATAGGAAATCATCAGAAGCCTGATGGACTGGGAGCTGTGCCAGACTCAGTTACAAGAGTAACTCTCCACTGAAAGAGCAACCAGGATCCTGCCAGCTGCTTAATCTTAGCTGGCAACCAGATGGGCCAGGGGGCTGCCCATGTGCAAAGAAAAGGCATTAGGTTGCAAAGTTCTCCCCAGAAAAGCTTTGGCCTTTGAAAAAAAACCTCAACCAACCAAGCAACCTCACCTGTGCATCTGCCTCTTCATAGGGATCAACAAAAACGGTTGTTGTCTCAATTCTTATTTCCTCCTGGAAGCAGAAGAGAAGAGCAGTAATTCCATCTGCTGATTAAGTTAAGTGCCATCTCCCCCTATTCTGGTTTCAGGAAGTGTCAGCAGAGTGACCAGCACTGCCATGTGAGGCCACTGCCCCCAGTGCTTCACACATACCTTGGGACGGTCTGTTTTTGGGTCACTTTCCACATTCTCCATAGCAGTCAGAGTTTCAAAGCCACCAACCACCCTAAAAGAGGAAGGACCCGTTATCCAGTTGTCACAACATACCCAAAATATTCCTACACCCTTACCTTGAATATATCTCATTTATGCCCATTACTCTAGCAGATTTTAAAATCATCATGTTTGGGGAGAGGGGAATCTGCAACTGTGTTTGGAAGACCTAAGATAATGTCATTCAGTGTGGAAGATTAGAATTTTTTCCTCAAAGATGGGATTTGAATTTAAAATTAAACATAACATGGAAAAGTCCAACACTCAGAGGCAAAGCAAAGCCCAAAACCTGGAAGCCACACAAACCAGCCAGATGAAGAACAAGTCTTTTCTTCTTTGTTTTTAAATTGTATATGGGACGTAAGAGTGTTATCAGGAAGAGAATGTTAACTACATCAGCACAGCAGGACAGTGGCAGAGCTGCACTAACACCACTAACACTGAAAGTAAAGGATTCCTTCAGAAGAACATAATGACTGTGAGCTCATGAGGGCTCTGGGAAGGCAGCAGAGCATCAAGTCACAGCCAAGGGGAAAGGCCAGGACACTTCTCAAAGCAGTTTTCACCTAGAAGGGCCTTAGATCCCTGGCTTCTCACTTTTCAAGTCAACATATCCAAACTCTTGAAAATGTTTAAGGCTGAAGGCTTTCTGGACTGTTGCATATTTATTTTCAAAAAAAGCGTGGAACAATGGGAACATTCTAGAAAAGCATATTTAGAAAGGATAAATGGGGAAACCCAGATAATTATAATCCTGTCATCCTGTCATTTATCCCAGCAGAATAATGGAATAGCGGAGACAGGACATGATTAAGAAAGAAAGGAAATAAGTAACAGCAATCAACAAGGTTTTGTGGAAAACAGTGTCTGTCAAACAACCTTCTATCTTTGAGACAACAGATGTGGTTAACAGGGATAACAGTGTCCATGGAACAGACTTCTGGAAGGCGGCTGATATTTTGATTGAGGAACCAGAATGATATAAAGTGAATACAGTACACATCAAATAAAAAATTGGCTGACAGGTGTCAAAGTCTAATTTTAAACAGGAACCACTGAGTCAGTATGTTTTCAGAGGGGTCCTGCTGGGATCAGCTCTTGGTCCCAGGGTATTCAACACTTTTATCCACCTCATCATCCACAATTAAATTTGAAAACAGCTGTTCTTAGAAGAGCAGTAAATAAAGAGGAAGACAGGCTGTTGATGCCAAGTGATCCAGATCCATTAGCAAAGGAGGCTGTAACTGGACAACATCTGTTTTAATAGAGCCAAGCCACATGGCCAGGAACCAAAAATACAGCCCATATTTACAGCTGTGGGACAATGAGAAGCAGCCATAATTCTCAAATACACTGCTCCAGGAGCCAGGGGAGTTTGGGGCCAGGAGATCAGCAGCAGGGGAAGGAATTGGCCACTCAGGAATCCAGTGCTGCCCATGGGACAGGACAAGCCAAGAGCCAGCAATCCCCCAGCTTCCACAGGAAGGCAGCTGTTTTGAAGCTCATTGTTACTGGGACTACAGCACCAATGTGGGTAGGCTGGCAAGGGATGGGCAAACGAAGTGGGGGAAAATCTAATTAAATGAAGCTGGTGGGGAAAAAGGATACAAACTGGTGTAATATATGGAGCATTTTATCACCTAACTCTGCTTTCATATCAAAGCAATGCCTTGACCAAAACACACATGATATTCACAGTCACCTTTATAGACTTTATACACTCATGCCAGGGTATCTCCCCCTCAAAGGCATCTGTCCAGTCCCAGCATGGCAGAGTCTGCCTGTCCAGCACCAGGAGAGGCCTCTGACTCTCACCTGCCATGGTCTCAGCTGATCCAATGGAGAAATACACTCTGTACAGCAGTCCCCAGTGCCCTCAGTGCCACCCCGTGGGCTGGGACAGGCTGTAACCACAAGCCAAAGGACAGACCCCACCACAGAGTATGAACACACAGAGAGGGTGTTCTCACACCTCTGCCCCAGCACAGCTGTGCTTGCTCATGTTTCACTGCTGCTCCAAACTTGATTCCCCAGGGGCTGCTGATATTCTGTAATCAGGCTGTGACTTTTAGGTGCAATTAAAACCCATGGATGCAGGCTAGAACAGCCTCAGTCATTTGTGACTGGAGGGAGCAGACTGGGGGAGGCTGCACAGGGCTTCAGGACCCTGTGTGAACTTTGGAAAGTTCATAACAAAACCTCAATTTTAAAATCTCTCTCCAGGCCAATATCAGATTCACTTATAACACTGATTAACACCCAGCCCAAGATACAGTTGCTGTATTTTAACTGCCCCAAAGGAAACTTCTGATTTAATATCGGAGGATTTTCTAGCCAACAGCTCACTCATTATCTGCTTGTATGTTTTCATTTAATTAGGTTTCTGATAATTTGAAATGGCCAGATCAGCTGTGCACTGGCAATCTCAGCTGAGTAATCCCTTAGCCCATAGCTAGATCTCCCACAATATTAGCCCTAATGCGTTTTACTGATGCTACCAGATCTTCAGTTGCTCTGCTAATTAAACTTTATTGGTAATATTTTGTCACTTGTACATTTTGAAAGGCTGTGATAGACACGGCATTCACAGGTCATCAGTAAACGACCTAGTCTATTTCTGACATGATTGTAAAGCACTAAGGGGGAAGAAGACAAAGTTGTTATGCCTGAAGAGCATGTCATTCTCTTTTCTTCTTCACTTCTTGTCTCTCAAATGGAAAATTGCATCCTTTTCCCTCCCTTGCATTCTCCAACATTTTGCACAGAGTGTCTCTGTGTATTACACTGTCAGCACAGTCAGCTCTCAATATATGTTTTTGTCTTTATAAAGACACTGCTGCAATACTGACAAAAAATAAAAACTAATTTCAATACAAACCACCAGCTCAGAGGAGAGAGCTCTGACCAAAGGGACAGGAAATAATCTACGAGTCACTTTTGTTTAGGGAGCTTTGTCAGGGTCAGACCTGGCTGAGGTTGGTATCTCACCACTAAAAACTAACATCCAAAAAGGACAAGATCTGATTGCAAACAACAACCATCCAGTAAAAACTGAACTACACATTAACCTAGCAGTCAGAGCTGGATGCAAAAGAAATTGAATATTCCAAACTGTAAAAGCTTTTGCAGGCTTTCCTCTGATCTAAGAGACAAGGTACATGCAGGCCCTTGAAGTGTTACATGTTGTTATTGTCAAATCTCATGATGTTACATTGCAGCACTAAAATCAGTTTGATGAGATATAACGTGTCAAAGCCCATGCACTGGCATCCCTCACAGCAACCCTTCCTCACAGAATGAGGAAATCAACACACCAGAGAAGTTTTTGGATTCTTTGCCTGCCCAACAACACATATTTTGGGCCAAGAAAAAAGCCCATACAAGTTACATGTAGAAAAGACCATCAGATCAGTACATAAAAACATTTTTAAAAATCCTCTAAGGAGTGAGCCTCTAATTAATATCATTCTAATATTCAAGGAAATCTGTACATGATTTTCAGTAAAAGAAAATGCAGATTCCAGAAATTCAGACTCACATCCCTTTACGCTTTTTACACATGCTAAACGTGTGACACAGACAGTGACTGTTCACACTGTGTTGTCTGCTCTTGTGCAATGTCAATTCTGCCAGGTTGGGAAGGGAAGGGAGAGGGCATAAACAAGTTTAACCTTTTCCACTGCTTCTGGCCCTGTTCCTTTGATAAGGTGTCATACATGCTTTGTCCTAACCCGACTGAGGTTTAAAAAAGTGTTCAGATGACACCCTACAGTGAAAAGGGTGACACTTTCAAGACATCATTCACATCAGAACAACCAGTGAAACAGAGAGTTTGTTGTGTGCTTCCAGTAGATGTTGAACAGAGAAATGATGATCTCAACTATATATTTAGCTCAGCAACCCTGAGACAGCTTGTATTTTTAGAGGAGCTTGATAAATGTTGCATTACATTTAAGCATGAACGACAAGGTAGGTACATTTAGGGTATTTTTTTCTGTTAGCATAGGAATGAAAACAAAAATGTGCCCTTACTTGTGCAATTCTGTTTTCTTGAGAGCTGGCTAGGTTAGCACTGGAAATCTTTGCATTTCACATTTAGATGTGTTATTAAAATCTTATTTCCTGTTAAGGCTCCTTTATGTAAACTAGTAACCTTGCTTCATAACCTTTGCATGATGCAGATGTCAAAGAGCTGGAGCAGGCTCTATCCATTTGCAATATGCCAATGAAAGTCTCACTGAACATTAGTGCTGCCCCAAAGAAAACTGCATCTCCCCTGCAGGCCCAGAGACAGTCAGACATGAACCTATTTCTCATACTTTTGTTTGGAAGAAGGATAGGAATTAAGCCTTCTGCAATGCTGGGGATGGCAATGGGTCAACATGATAGAATTTCCTGGTCAGAAGATGACACAAGAACAATGTCTGGACTTTTCTTTAAAAAAAAAAAGCTTTAAACTACAAACAGAAACCAGGAAAAAACTGCTCTTTTGTAAACACATTCTGCCCTGAAGGTTATTTTTATAAAAAGGAGAACATACATTTATATACACCCACACAGAGAACAACACGTGCACAAACACGTACACTCAGGACAAAATGTTTTCTATGCATACACCCAATCTGCAATGGAGTGAGCAATTCAAATGTGCAACAAGGATGCAGCCAAAACACCTCCATCTCTCTGCTAGATAAGGGCTTAATCTAGCAGGCGAGACACGGTAATAAAAGGTGCTGAAAAAATAAAACACCTTGGAAAAAAGCTTATTGAAACTAGACTCAACAGATGAACCTGGCATGAAAGGACTTCCCTGCCTTGGCACAGGTCCCTGTTCAGAGATCATACAACTGTTTTGGAAACGAGAGCAGCCCTCGTGCAGCTCCAACAGCCCAGTGCTCATGTGCTGCAGGACACCACAGCCATGGCTTCCACAGGGAGGCCTGGCTCGTTTCCCCACCTTTGCTCTTTGCTCCTATCCCAGTGTCTGGGGAGCAGACTCTGCTGTGCAAAATTAGGTCAGTCTCCCTACACGGAATCAGCTCTTCTGCTGTCACACAATTTCTCTGATCTTCAGATGTACTAAAGTAGAAGAGCCACAAGAACATTCCCAGCTTAGAAGCAACTGGGATTCACTGATTCAAATCATACAAGGAATGTTGCAAGTGGGAACAGACACTGTGTTATATAACAGTACCTGGGTAACTGGATAATGCCTGGTAGTTGCTTTATGTAACTAATTACTTTAGAGGACAGGAGTTACTTTCATTGCCCCAGTCTACAGAATTGCAGTAGAAAGCATTAAACAGGTTAAGGAATACTTAATACAGAGTGATACTGATCCAAGGGAAGAACTCTTCCACAAAAGCATCTGGCTAGGCAAGAAGGGAAGAAAAGATCAGAATAAGCTGAGTGGATGTGAGCTACTGACTGATGCCTCCAGTCTGACCAAGCCTGAGGTTTCCCAAAGCACCTTGTTCATTATTTCTGGGAACAAGAGAATTGAAGAATGAGCAGCACAAACCTCGAGAGACAGTAGAAGTTATGCACATAAGCAGATATGAACAGCCTCATACAAAAGAGAAAACTGTCCTTGACATACTCATCTCCTGCCTCAGTTGCCACTTTCTTTTCTCAGCTCTTGACAAACACAAGTGACACTCTAATAAACACACGGAACTGCTGTGTAGATCATTTCCAGCTTTGCCACTCTGACCACAACATTTTTCTCTCTGCTCCCTTTATTGCCCTTCATTTTATCACATCACATATTTGCAACATACCCTCATTTTCAAGCCCACCGTGCCCTGCCTGTCCTAAATCTCACCCAAAATTCTAAAACCATTTTTCTCCTTCTGTTGATCATTTTCCACTGCTATTTTAAACATGCACTTTTTAATGTGTGCCTTTAGATTTGGAACAGGCTCCCAAAAAACACTGATGAAACAATTTCATTTTTTCCTGAGGCTTTCTTTTTCCAAAGGTGGTGGAATGTAGGTTGAAATGGGTCAACTCTCCTGTATCTATATGCAATCTCTTTTCTACTTACACAGCTCTCAGGGACAGAGATTATGTTTCTATTTCTGCTTATAAAATGTAGCAGGTCTCTGATCCACAGGAGCTGTGAACCATTCCAACAGAAAACATAGTAACAACATGGATAGGATATACGTGCACCCAAATTTCATAAAGCACACACGAAAGAGGAGCCTGAGCCTATCTGCAGTTTTGGCTGTAGTGTTCCTGTAGCTCCTGCAGGTCACAGCACAGCTGAGGACCTGCTTGGAGCCTGGGTAGGAGGGAGAGCCCAGGCACAGAGCCCAGGGCAGCGGCAGGCAGGACCCTCTGCAGGCAGCAGCCCCCTGCAAATACTTCTTATCCCCTCTGTGAAGAGCAAAGGCATGTCACTTGGTTTACATTATCTCAGTTTCTAAATTAAACCTCTTACCAGCAAGCTAAAAGCCCACAAAAGCCACCAGTTGGTTTTCATGGTAATTACATCATTCTTTAAGTCAGAAGAAATAGTAATTACTAGAAATGGTAATTACTAATTTAATCTAGGCAGCTCTGTTGGAGCAGGAAACTCATGCAGTCTGCAACACACCTCCAAGGGAAGGCATTCTTCTCTCACTCTCTGTTTTTGCTCCCCAGCCATGCCAGATTATTGCCTTTCCTTTCAGTACCTGCATCCTCATCACTGCCACGGTGGGCAGCACAATCAGGATGAGCCCTTCCCTGTCCTCCAGCCACACCTTTCTCCTGAGATGTGAAAGCTGCACTGCACCAAGGCAGACACATCCCCTCTTCACTGTTCCACTGCCCAGGTGTGGGCATTAATAGATTCCCCTGCATAAAAAATTGTGTTTCAAACCAGTGGGGACATGAATGAGATGCATTTCCAGAGAAGGAACTTTTCAATGTTGCATCACACACAGGACCAAAGAAACAAAGAAAGGAGTAGGGAACGGTTGCCCTTTCACTCTTTTTTCTTCTCCAAAGCATGGAAAGCCTCCTGAAAAGTTCTATACAAATTACAAACAGGTCAAACTGTGCTCTCCAAGATACCTGTGAGACACTACCATGAGCCAGAGTGACACTGGAGTAGCTGAGAGTACAGTTCAGATCAGAGTATTCAGGTTTTTATATTAACTGAAATAAGTAATCCTCAAATCTATATGAGAGTCACAACAGGCCAGTGAGCATCCAGTTAACAATACAATTAAACACTGATGGAAACAAAGAATCTCGATATCATGGGTTCATTCTGCTCTTAAACCTAGATAATATTCCTAGATATGCTTCCCAGATATTATTGTGCTATAATCAGCTCAGATACAGTCACCAAATCCTGGCATCACCCAGGATCTAAAATAGCAAACTGAAGTTGGAATTTTACTAGAGGTACAATTTCTGGCACCTTCTGGCTTTTATGACTTTTAAAAACAATGCAGGTAAAAACAGATGATGGGTTTTGATTACAAAATATAGATCTTAAGAGCTACACACATCAGCCTTTTACTATCAAATTTGTAGGTAAATTCAATTATTCAATAATTCAATTCCTAGATTAATACAGACTGACTGGAATACATATATCCCAGCATCTTAATTTTTAATTTTGTTGAATTGATGTTCATTTACATGCAAGACAGATGAGTGTAAAATTTCCCTGCTCAGTGTTCATATGAAGATGTCACTCAGTTTTCATCCAGGAAGCCAAATATGATTCTAAAGCAACAGTTTTTCTAAACTTTTTCCATTGTATTTCAGCTAAAAATATAAGCAGTACCACTTCTTCACTCTAGCACATAAGCTCAGATTTCTCTTACAGCAAAGACAATTCACAAATTAAGACAGTCTTTGCTAAAACTGCGAAAAATCTCTGCTATAAATGATTAATCAGATTTAGCTGGACTAAGTAATTCCTCTCTAAAAGGCAACATACAGTGTGAAACACCATCTGAGCTATTTTGCTCACAAGGTGCTTGAGATATTCAGCACAGTGTGAAGGTTTTGGGGAACACCCTCCCTGCAGCACAGAAAGCTCAGCTTCTCTCCAACTTCTTTCCTGGTCAATTCTAGCAAAACTGGAGCAGACTGGGGAAACACAGCAAAGACACTGGAGGACTACACAGGATGCTCACTGAGGCCAGGCTGCACCCAGAACTGAAGACCAGGCACATTTTCAGCTGGGCTGTCCTAACACAGACATTATTTGATGAGGTGGCCAGCTCAGGTTAACAGCATTACTGTAGGGGATTTGAAGGGATTTTTGCAAGGTGGACTCAAATTGTACCTAAGTGAAATAGTCCTACGATCTGGATAAGGTAACTCCTCCAAGAATATACTGACTCTCAGCTTGTAGTATTAGAATTTGCTTTATTTATCTACTTTCACAAAAGGACAAGAGAACTTTGAATTTTTCTAGGACAAACCTGAGAAAGAAAGAAATGCATTTCCAAGAGTGCAATTATTGAAGTATCAGTATTGGAACTAACAGCACTAAAATAAAGTACCATTAAAATAAAGTACCATTAAAATGAAGCAGTTTCTGTCTCAAAAACTTGCAGGAAGGGAAGATGGATTAAACATATCACTTCCACTGTACAGCACAATTGCATGACATTCAATCAAAGTGAACAGCACATTGTTCTATTTTCTATTGCTGACTTCCAAATGAATAAAACCATGAAAATAATAAAACCTCAAATCTACAAGTAAAAAAGATTGTAGGATTCTCAGGAACTCCCAAAGCAGCAGGCCAGCAACATTCCCACTCCTGCCATGCACGAGGGGTGTCTGAGAACAGCTCTGCTTCACTTGGTAAATACCAAATACCTGCAGCAGAGGAAGTAAAGAGCAAACCATAACAAAGATTTTGTACCTTCTTCTTCAGTAAATACTTTAATCCTTATCATATGAAGACTTCACTGGAAAAGACTTCCAGAAGAGACTTCTTTATAAGGAATGAAGTTCTCTCACTGTCTTGGTAGTATCTTTATATGTGTGTGCATAAATATACAGATTTTATACCAGTGATAATTGTCAGGAAGAAAAGAAAAGAAGAACAAAATAAAAAAGAATAAGAAAGGCCAAAAGACCTAATCTATGCAGAAGCTCTATGCCATGATGAAGAGCAGTCCTGTCATGATTAATTTTTCAGCTGATGGCTCATAAGAGGATGAAAGCGATATTGAAGAGCTAATCTCTTGTGTCCCAGCAATTAACATGCACAAATATTAACATGGCTCATTACATGACGATGATTACTTTGCTCATGACTCCTGGAGGGCCACCCACAGCAGGGAAATGAGGCAACTTACAGTGATGGAAGGAGGGAAAAAAGGCAGGGTCTGCTGACTGGCATTGGTGCAGCGCTGCCCACACACTCATGACCAGAACTGGATTGTGAGCTGAGATTTTGCTCCAGTTCAATTACAAGAGCCACTAGATTCTTCTCTTTAGGCTTCAGACACACAAGGGAGAATGTCTGCTATGCTGCTGCCCAAAATATCCTTCACTTACCTTCCAAAAACTGTGTGCTTCTTGTCCAGATATGCACAAGAGCGGAATGTGATGAAGCTAGAAAGAGTGAAAACGTAACAGTTACCACATTGTCCCACTGACCCTCAACAACAGCCAGTAATGCTTAAAAACACAGAGTGTCTGCAAAAGCTTTGGGAGAGAAGCCAAGCCCCTCTCCCTCTCTGGCTCCTCTCTGGAAGGCCTGTGGACCAAACATCCTTCAACTCCTCAGTTTTGTGGGTTTCACCTGGATTTCTAGAGTCTTGGTTTCTCACTTCTCATCACACTAACATTTTTAACAGTGCTCCAAGAGTGGGGCCTTGCAGCAGGTCCAGAATTAATCTGAGCATCTGCCTCCTTGGCCAGGCAGGCCCTGGGAAGCTCCTGCAGAGCAGGCAGACGTGTGTCCTGCTTGGGAGAAACATTTCTTGTGCATGATGGGCAGCTTGTATCCAGCAAATAAAGTTACACGACACAACAGTCTCTGCCAGTGTAAACTTCAGTTTTCTGGATATTTACTTTTTGCATTTCTCTTCCCTTAAACTGGCCTGTCAGTGATCCATTTCTCCTCTGGACAGAGCACACTTGTGCTCCAGATACAAACATCCCAGAAGAATACTTTGAAGTGTCGAAAGTAATTAATTGGACTTTTAATTTTGTGGGCTGTAGTTTTAAACTTAAACATGGGAACTAAACCACTAATCCAAAGCAACTTTTAGTACTAAAGTTTTTCTCTAACATTTGATGCTTCTTTGGAAGTCTTGAACTACAAATGTATGAAACAAAGGTGTCCACACTGTGGTCTGCAGACCACAATGGCCTGTCTTGGCTGGACATGCAGTGCTGGCTCTCCTCCCTGTCTCCATCTGTTACACTACATAGGAGACAGCTAAATATATATATAAGCATTCCAAAAGCACTTTTCCATATAAGCAACTGCCCCAGGAAGTTATATGATTGGAAACAGGAGCAGCTGTAATGTGCCAGACAGTCTGCTAAGATGTAGCTTGCCCTAGGAAAGCACTGGGATGCTGTGCAGAATGCAAACTCCTACATGGGATACCACTTTATTCCTGGATACCCAATATTTAAAATCATCACGCGGTCAGTTATGTAGCATTGTAATTAAAAAACCCTGAGGAGCGGCAAATATACAGGGAAAGCTTCTAATCTGTCACTGCAGTCAAAATAAAATTAAAGACAAGAATTAACATAACTCAGGATGGTCTTAGAGAAGTCCTGAGCATTATTCAAGCATCACCTTGCAGAGCGGACCCAGGTCCCTCTGTCCTGTAGTGCCTGTCACCTCTGGGAAGAGTCATCCACAGAGTTCCTAAGGCTGGATGAGATGTATCTAAGTGCTGCCTAGGAACCTTTATAAATATGGGCAGCTGGACTCTTTCAAGGACTTACATATAATGGAATTTCATTTTTCATTTGCAAAATTTAGGAGAACATACAATCACATTTATAGCAGCAGATGATGTAACTCAAAATGGCACATTACTTATGGTCTCTGTAACTTCTGTTTTTTAGAATCCCCCCATTTTCTTTTTTAAAAAAAAAATAAAAAATATATATACATATATATACACATCACCTGNTATATATATATATAAAAAAGGAAAGAAGACTCTACTCTCCCCTAATTTAGCATGTGAGAGCTGGCAGTGACATTCAAATCCAAAATAAGTTGTACAGCAACTCAATCCAGCAAGCTGCCCCACACGTGCTTAGGCTTAAGAATGCAAGTAAGCCTAAGAATGTGAGGCCCTGAGACAAGTCCTGGTGTTTAATTAAAGTAAACCACACTGCTGCAGAGTTTACAAGCCATCAGAACACTCAGCATCACGAACACCAAGACCCCCTCCCTCCCTCCTCAGTGTCAAGACACAGTACTATACACACACAAAGTCTCACTCTTTCCTGGGGCTCCCAATAAAAGAACATTTTTTTATATTTACTGAGCAACCAATAAATAGTTGGCTCAAAGTGACACAGAACATTTTTAAAGGACTGCAGGCAAACATCAGTATTAATGTTACACATGAACAAGGCCATTACAACTTCAGTATCTTTAAGTTTTCCCTCATTTTAGTCCTCATTCTGCTTTTTGTACATTGGAAACCAAGTTATTCTCATCCCAGATCATACGCTCTGCCACGTCTGGGTCTACACATTTCAGCAGAGCAGAACTGTTCTCATTTATTTAAAATCAGGGGACTAAAAACAAGTAATATTCCCAAAGAGTTTATGTTTCATCCAATTCCTTCAAAAAGTTCAATATGGAGTTACATTTAAAAAGAGTGAAGAGGTGTGATGAATGATAATAATTATAGGGGTGACAATGAGTAGGGACACTGACAAAAACAAACAGAAACTTCAAATCATTACAACAAATACAACAAGTTATTGCAGATACAATAAATCTACAGGTCTTCTTCCTGTGCCTCACTTTGCTCTTAGGTTGGATTGCAATATGCACCACTCAATAGAATATTTCCCTTGACTGAACTTTTAAGAGCTCATAAAATGTCATTTTTCTTCTTAATAGAATGAGACACCATGTCCAAAAGGAAATCAATAAAGCACAAAAAAGCAAATGACTACTTACAACTGTGATTTGTTTGTGTTGGGTCCTGAATTTGCCATACTAAGAACACCCCGCCCCGTGTGGGACAAATTGGGCTTGAATTCATCTTTGAAAGGTTTTCCCCAGTAAGATTCTCCTCCTTAAACAAAAAAAAGAAGAATGTTTGTTTTCATTAGTTTCTCACTGTGTTTTGCAACAGGCATTGACATTAAATTCAAGGTTTCCAGGGCTTGCAGTCACTATGTGTTAATACATTGTCACCTCACCCCTATCACTAGACCAGTATTTGAGCACGACCTTGAAATCTGCTGTTTGCAACTGGCAACACATTTCTGTGCCCTCATACTATCAGCTGCAACAAACCACACTTCATCAACAGCTTTATGTATCCTGTGCTGAAGAACTGTCAAGGATTTAATTTTTTCCTCCTGGTCCACCATAATTTTTCTCTTTTGAGATATTAAATCTTTAAGATTGGCTTCATGACAAAACACAGAGCAAAGAGTTACCAGTTTAATTGCACTCTGGATATAGCACTGCTTCCGGAAATAAAATATCAAGGAGATGAAACACATTCATAGAATCAACTAAGAACAGGAGCTAGAAGCTCAAATGCTTAATCCCAGACTAAACAATGAAGAATGATGATATAAGGTGCTCCAAATTAAAAGGTAAAAATTAGATATTTGTACTAGATACCTGGATGATGTGAACACTTATATGCATTGAAGGTAAAAGAATGATAAAATTGCACAAACCCCAGCCCCAGCCCTCCAAAACTGATTTCTTTTCTGTGTCTGGACAGAGAGAGGGTCTGTGAGAGCTCTCCTCCTGGCTGTCATTTTTACATTATTTATGACAGATCTGACATTTTCATTCGCACTTTCCTCCAGGATCATCCTTAATAAGAAAAACAAAGGCTGAGCTGAGTCATAGTTTTACAGTCAAATCCATAATCTTGTTTGACAAACCATGAAAAAATATTTCACCTTAGGACAGTATTAAAAATAAAACAAACAAAACTATCCAAACAGGCAGCAAGGCTTGTCCATCTGCAGAACTGGCTCAGGAGCCCTCCAGAGTAGTAAGTGTATCACTAGAGAAGCAGCAGGTCAGGGAGGGATCTGTGGTGCTCTGCAGCCATGTGGACACATAGCACACAAAGCAATTTGATGACACGGCTGCACACAGAAGCAGCAAATAAAAACCCAGGAATGACTCAGGCTCCTACTGAAAATCTTACCCAAAAAATCACAAGAGTGCATTAAATGAGGAAAGAGTTTCAGATGATACTGTGAAAACAAAGCATCACATATGGACAGCTGCAAGTGGAACTAAGTGAGAAATTCTGGAAGAAGCTGACCCACTTAAAAACCCAATTAATCATATTCAAAAGACCTATTAATAGAGTTGAGTGTTGCCTGCTCTGCAGTTTGACAAGAGGTGGCAAAAGGGGACAAACCCTGTAGAGATTTTCTGTAATCAGGAGTACAGCAGCAGTTACTTCAGCAATCTCTGGCTATTGAATATTTTAAGATCAGCTAAATTACATCAGCCTGATCCCATATGCCAATCTTTTCCAGTAGTGGGTGACAGGGATATGTATGATTTCAGGCAGTTCTAGAGGAGTTTGTGCTGTCTGAAGTTTTCAGAGGATACAGAACATGAGCACAGTCTGTTGAGATGGGACACAGCAGCAAGTGGCCAAACCTGTGAGCCTGGCACACCCTTCATGTGCTTCCAGCTCATGCTGGAATTACAGTCAAGCTGCTGAAAGAGAGTGGAATCAAGCCTGAAGCCTTCACTGGTCAGAAAAATAATTCAAAAGGAAAGAGAAAAATTGTGAATGACAGAGAGAATCTCTCTTTGTGGCACAACAAACAACTAGACCCAAGAGCTTGCAGACAGGAGCAATGAGCCATGATCTTTAGGTTTTGGAATATTTATTTTTGTACTATTTCATTTTGGATCATGCACTGTGGGTCAGAATTAATCTCGTATGTATGAAAGCTAAGTTTGGTTCATTCCGGTTCTCTGGAAATAAGCACTAATATTTGAGCAGATAGTTCTCTGCTCTGTCTGCCATACAGCTGTTTCCAAGGTTAATTTTCTCTCCCTGGGAGCTGCAGCAGGAACAGGGAATGGCCTGTGCAGCATTTGCCTAAAAGGCCAGACATCCTGTGAAGGACACAACTGAAGTGTCTGTGGAGACCTGGCAGCACAAACTGGCAAAGGGCAGTGCAGACACTGCAAAGGCACTCAGCAGAGCAGGCACGGCTTGGGGGGTTTTGTGTTTTTTCGGTTTGGGCTTTTTTAATAAATTAAAGGGAATACTTTCTTTTTCAAGGAAAATCCCAAAGTATTCTCCTAAATTAAAAATAGCCTGAATGTGCTTTTCATCAAACTCCTGCTAACCTTTGGAATTGTTCCAGGCTTCAAGTATCTGCTTGAAGCAGGACTAGACAGAACAAATCAGAAGATGGCAAGTTACATCTATACATTTTTTAATTACTGAAACCCAGCACGACTTTCTCTGTGAAGATTAAGTACAGACCCCTCATCAGTCTAGGGCCATAGCAGCACAGTGCCTAATGCTCAGCTGGAACAGGGGTTTTACATTCTTACTTTTTACTCTCCACATTAGAGCTCAATGTAAACTTGGGAAAACTACCCTCAAGTTCCAAATCTACTAATAATTATGAGGTGTTTGTAAGTATCTAGCAGATTTTATTGTGTTTATTCTCAGCACAGTTGGGAGGTGTGGCTGCACATTTTCTGAAAGCAGAATGGATGCAGACAGAGGAGGTGGGAGCACGGCAGTGTCTGGCTCCAGCCTTTTCATGTTACACTCCCTGTATGTGCCACAAAGAGAGGAGGCTCTTCCTGACACTCCCCAAATCTTCCTCAGAGTGCACACAGATCTCTGCTGGCTATATTTGGAGTCACAATGATGCAAACCCCTCACCCCAGTGCTGATGTACCAGCCTACAAGCAAAGCCCACAGGAAACAAGACTTGACTCTGGGTGTTGGATTCACGGCTGGCAGCACTGCTTGTCACTTCACCTTCCTCTCAGCTTATCTTCTGTCCAAGTGGAGCTGTGTGCCCACTGGACTTGCAAATGTTCCTGAGATCATATTACAAAAGTGCTGGGAAAGAATTCTGTGGGGTTCTGTGCTAAGAATCAGTTCACATGGCAGCAGCCATGGCCCCAGCATGTACTGCCCCTCGCTGGATTAGTGTTGGGAATAATTACAGCCTGCATATGGGAATCTACTGCTGCACAAAGATGGAAATGTACTAGGGATCAGCCACAGAAATACAATGCCATTCAACAGCATTTAACCTGGACAGTGTCAATGCCTTCAGGAGCCAGAAAGAGTTTTTGCACAATTCTGTAAAATAAAAATCACATGCCTACTCAGATACACACGATGCAAAGCTGCAGGAAGCTGGGAGACAATTCCACACATTCTCCCTTTAAAAAAAATTCTCTTAAATTAAAGACGTATTTAACTCATTCTCACACAGAGATGAAATAAAACAGACCACATAGCTCTTAGAAAAGAATATTAATAATTTCTGTGGCTATCCAGAGTGCCAAGATATATTTAGCTTGTACTGAAGCATGGTTAGTTATTCAGTCTTGTATCTGCATCCTGTGCTGATAGTAAACAGGTGAACAGATCTAAACTGACATCTGAAGCAATCACATATTAGCAACTACACAGAAAAAAGCCACATTTTCAGATTGTTTTTTGAACTAAACCAGATTACTCTTTGGTAGTCTTTGTTCCTGCTAAAAGCATATAAAAATTTTTTTGGAGGCACACAGAATTTGTACAACTTTCTTGCAAAGAGCTGAGAGATGCAATCTAAAGCTTCAGAAATGTAGCATTCCAAAAGCCAGGTGTGGGCTGGGAATCATCATTCATGACAGTTGTGATTTTAAATAAATCCTTCCTTTTTCTGGCTTAAAAATTGCTAAGCAGTGGTAAGGAAGTAGGAGGGTTCTGATTCACAAAAATGATGGCTTACTTTCTGTAATTTTCTTCTTGTCATTTGGAACAACGAGGTACATAATAACATCTGACACTTCTGTAGAGCTTTCCAATTGAGATTCTGGAATCATTTTGCAAATATGAAAGCCTTAGCTCAGGCAGTAAGTGCTTCTCTCCTTTCAAATAAGAGGACATGGTACCCAACCCCGCAAAGCTGAGAGTGGATTTGCAGAGGGGCTGCAGATTAAAAGGAGTATATTCTAGATAAAAAGGTCTTGCTCTTGTCCTTTTGTTGAGCTTCAATCATGCAAGAAAAAGGGCTCTAAAACTGCTATAGTTTAGGAACTTGCCATCTTAGGAAGTCACATTGCATTGACCAAGTTTGTCTGGAGTCCTTTGCTGTTGACATTTCAGAGGAGCTCTTCTTGCTGCCAAACAAAATGAAATTCCCATCTACCAGTGGTATTTCATGCTGGACTTTTACAGCTATAATGGGGCTCCTTTGTGCCCTCCTGGATTCATAAATCACAGGCTGATTCATGAGACCTTCCACCAGGTTGCAGAAAAGAGTAGCTGAAAAAAGCCTGTGTGCTGCTTTGAAAATCTGAGGCTTTGCATATAGTTTTCCCTTTTTCACACAAAAGGGTTAGGATATTAAACCTATTTTTTCTACATGCAAATTTTCTTCTATTATTTGGAACACTGAAAATACAGAGCAGCTGCTCCACTTGCACGACCGTGAGTTAGAATTACTCACAATGTTCAACCACTTACTTGTTATGAACAGCAGGAAAAGGGATACATCACAAATCTAAAACTCATTTTCAAATAATTAATCATTACAAAGAATGACCATGACTCAGCTTATTGCTCTGAATACTGCCTCTATGGGTGGTTATTGTGCTAGAGAAAAAATAATCTCCTGCACCACAATAAAACTTCTCCCAGTAGTCTTGTGAAACAATAAGGTGAAGGCTGTAGGAAAATGAGTCAGGTCCTTCAAACCAGTGTCAGCCTTGCAGGACTGTGTATCTGACTGCTCTAGCAGTGCAGGTCTGACAGCTATGCTAAGGTAAAACTCTATTCCCCACTCTTTTCCCAGGGTGGTATCTCAACTCCCAGATGCCATAATGCTAATTTCCACCCTTCTCCATTCCAAGGTTAACTGCTGAGTACCAGGGATTAGTTGTCCTTCATGTGTCTGCTGGGTTACATTTACTTTTACTATAGTCCAAAAGAGACTCAAAAAGGACAAATTGGGGAGCTGAATAACAAACAACAAAGCAAGGCTCAGGGCTGCCTACAGAGAGAACAGTTCAGCTGGAGCAGCCATGGGAGAGGAGGGTCAGTGACAACCAGCTTGGCATTTACCTCTGTGAACTGTTTCCAAAACACAAGCACACTTAATCCAGGTGAGCCAAAGCACAGTTATAGTCTGTGTATGTATCACAAGTAACTTTCTGTCACGTTGTACTAATTGTGCCCAAATCCACCCAGAAGATGAACAGTCCTGGGCTTAGTTAGCAATGGAGTGGGTGATCATCTCAGCATCTGGGGGCTGCAACCACAAACGTGACACTCTGACACATGGGATGAATGTCAGATGACAAAAACCAAATGGTGAGAAGATATTCAAACAAGTCTGTTCTAATTCCTGAACTAATGAACAGGAATAATTCAATAAATAGAAGTAGAATATAGACAGGCTTAATGCATCTTCCATGTACCAGTTTAGAAAAGGTTTGTTTTTTGTTTTTTTTTTTTTTTTTCAAAAAACAAACAAAAAGGCCAAATCTCTTAGCTAGAAACCATCAGTTAAAGCAGAAGGTTCTGTGTGGATGAGGAAACAAAGTATGGTTTTTTTTGTTCTGAAGTCATCCTACAAAAGGCTCTAACAGAAACAGTTTATAATATTGACATTTAAAGGGTAACCTCCAAATAGTCCTCCCTATTGCCAATTGAAATATCTGGGAAGAAAGCCCTGTTCTGTCCTCATATGCTTCTCTGATATTACAGAAGTCAAGTTATTTGTTTCTAAAGCCCATTTAATCTTACAGATTTTTTTTAGCTTTCAAAGGTGCATCTTTTTTTTTCCCTTCTAAGAAGCAGCAAGTCAAAAAAATACTGAAATCCCTTCCAGCAGAAGAAATAAAAAAAAGAGAATTTATCCTACAAATAACAAACAAGCCGCAGGCAAAAAAGGTACAAAGTACTGAATCCCAGTGCTTTACTCCAAAGCTTTCCTAAAGTGAATGCCTGTGATCACATTAATAATGCAGAAAGCAATGGACCAACACTTTTACAGCATGGGAGCCCAGAGAGCATCAGTCCATCTGCCCTGCTCGAGCAGTGCTGCTGAGCTGAGCCCTCCTCTGGCTGCCCTGCTGCCAAGGGAACATCAAGCCTCAGGTCTGGCCACCTTCTTACAGCTCGAGACACACAATGGAATTTCTGCCTCACAGTCAAAGTGCCCTGGATCTATCCAGTAGTCAGGAACAAATCCTGACAGACTACTTGCACGCTGTGAACTGTCTAAGCAGCTTCACTGAAGTATTAAACACAAAGGCATGACAGTTCAAGAGCAATCTACAGCCCACCAGGCTCTCCATTTAGATTTTCTTGTGATATTATCATATTCAACAAGCAATTTGGTAAAGACATATAAAATTCAACTGTCTTCAAAAAATAAAAGCCATTCAGGTGCAAGGAAGACATTTGCACCATTTGGACTCTACAATAATTGCAGCCAGTCTCTAAAAATGTGCAAGACTCATGTCTGTTTGAGTGCACACTGTTCATTTCATTAGAACTTTAATAGTCCTGACAGATGTTTGCGAGACATCTCTCCTGTGATATACTCATATTTAATTAAGAATGACAAGGAGGAAAACAAGATAGAAAATACTAGAGGTCATTAGACTCCTTTTTTTAAGTGAAAGAATATACGTAGGAGGATTTTCATCCTATGTGTTTATTACCATTTCACTTTCTACTGGCAAAGCCAAGTGGAGCTGAGCCCTGCCCTCAGTGCAGCAGTGATGCCAGTCCTCTGCCTTCTGTTACCTCTGCTGTCTTACAGCACTTCTGCCATTTGCACAAATAGAAACAGGAACGACACCAGCAACCTAATTTTCATTCCACAGCAGGATCTGAACTCCACCCTGCAAGGGTGAGAGGTGTCTGAGGCAAGCTATTAAATCTCTCCCATCTCCTGACACCTCTTTAATTTCTCATTTCAAAAGATGTTCCTAATTATGTCTTTCGGGATTTGAACCAAAATTTTCCATATAAAAAAATCAAATCACATTTGACAGTCCAAGCATAGATGGTAACAACTCTTGTTAATGGGTTTTTGCCATGAAAACACTGAACCTTTAACTAGTCTCAAATCCTGCACCTGTTGATTATCACATACACTACAAGAAAAGTTGTTGGGCAACTCACACTAACATAATTTACAAAGTAAATAGAGCTAAAGTATTTAAGCAGGTGAGGAGCTGGGGATGCTGGTGACAGCCACGAGTGGGTAGATAGAAGGTGCAAGTGGAAAATGAGCAAATTTACAGCAGTGACCAGACATATGACATGACCTATCCCCCGTGGTGGGCAATGCTCTGCCACCCTTCAGCTGCTCTGCCTCCTGACCATTCCTGCTACGACTTTTCCCAGATCTCCAGCCAAGGGAGGAAGAACAGGAGGAAGAATTTTGTAGCAGTGATCCCTACAAGTTAGAAAAAGAGCAGCTTGGGCATTATAAGGCAACTAGCTGGGAGAACAGATGGTGTCTGGCCAATCACCAATTCCGAAGCAGGTCTCAAGTATTTAATTAACGTGGAATTTGAAAGTATCTTTGCATGAATGTGTCTCTTATTTTGTTCTTTGCCCTGGAAGACCAGCTGTAAAATCATTATAATTTTCATTTATTTATTTTCTGAAGGAAAAAGGAAGTAAAAGCTGCAAGAATTCTACATGGAAGAGTGTCCAAGCTTTAGACTGAGAATATATTGGATGAAATTTGAACATAGTCAACATGGTCATAAAAATATATCAATGAAACCTCTGTTTTAAAGTCAACACGATGTACCACATATCATCATTTAGAGAATTTTAATTTAAATTTGTCTGGAAATAAATGTAACACAGCCCACAAAGTGAGAACAACTTACTTGACTCAAACTCAACCTTACCTGTTCCCGTTCCAGTTGGATCACCTCCCTGGATCTGCAGAATTAAAATTAAATCAGTGTTACATATGTATCTGTGTAAAAGACATTAAACACAAACCATAAAAGCCAACTCCGCTCAATTTTCTGCCTTCTGTATTGTGTCGTGTTGACAAGTCAGGAACAAGGAAACCATTACTACTTATTTGGAGCTTATTTATCAGCTGGCTGTCATAAGCATGTCATCCCTGACATTGCTGATCCATAAGCAGAATGGCATATCTATAAAAATAGTAAGTCTTTTATGGGTAAATAGGGAAAATAACCAATCTCAAATGGGTTAAGCAGATCATCCTTTTTATTATGTGCTGAATCAGAACCTGTCTTTTAACTGATGATGCACAGCCCAAAACTGAAAAAGCTTTATATTTTGCTACCAACCCTCCACATGATGAGAAGAAGAAAAGAGGGACTATGGAATATTTTTTTGCATCTGAATCTGTATCCCACTCACTACCTCCAGTAGAAAAAATCTTCATGTGAAGCCAATCTTTCAGTAACAAAATTAATTACATGTACTGATCACTGTACATGCAGGATTTACAGAAATATTATTCAATATTTTAATGCCAGTGGAGGGAGAGTGACATGATCAGTTTCAAAGGAATAGCACACAAGCACAACTTTAGTTGTGAGTTAACTAAGAACTGAGATATACAGTGCTGTCAAAAGAAAAAAAGCTTTTTGGAGGATGACAGGAGGGAATGTAACATGCAGTGATGTTCCTTGTGAGATGTGCTCTGCCTTCAGGATCAGGCTGTTAATTCTTCTGAAAGGAAGTTACAGGGCAGTTACAATATCCTTAGCTGCCTGGACTGTAACTCTGTAAATAAAGATCTTTGACTACCAAAGCCACACAGTTCTGGAACACAAGGTGCTCTTTAACTCCTTCACAACAAAGCCTGGGCACCCAGAGCTGGAGCACACTAGGAAAGGATTATCTGATAATATCCAAGTACCACAACCTGAAAGAGAAATTCAGATGCTTGCCAAAGTTTCATCTGAATGGGATTTCAACAGACCACTGTATTACTTATCCAAATTAGCATTTCCCTCTCTCCTTCTGTTCATTAACCACCCACCCACATCTTGGGGAAGATAACAGGAGCCAAGGCAATGACTCTTCAAGGCTTTCTCTGGAATGCCAACAAATGCAGTGCTGAATGCAGTGATGTTCCCAGTGACAACGTTAGTCAGACAATTGTCAGTGACACCCCTAAGTACACACAGCATAGGTTAGGACAACCTCATTCTGATGTATATTTAATATACATCTATTGCAAGTTGTCATGCATGGAACAGCCTAAACCTGAGATGAGTTAAATATATGGCATATTTTGAGTACAACACATATTGTGTATTACACAGGAGCTTTTTAATACTCACCACAAAGTTCCGAATCGATCGGTGAAAAATTGTTCCATCGTAATAGTTCTTCTTGCACAATTTAATGAAGTTTTCACACGTTCGGGGTGTCTGAAAGACAACGGGAAGTTTTAATTAAGCACAACCCTTAAACAATCATTACAGTGGTTACAAGAATCACTTTCCATATGTGCCTTACAAAGAAACAAACGTGCAGGACCCCAAGAGGACGGAGGCTCTGTCTACAGGAAAAAGCCTGAATGTACCCTTCTTTTAAGGTCCACTGGGGAGACACACACTGTGTTAAATAAATTAAACCCAGACCTTGCAATTAGCACAAAGAAGTGTTGAACATTAGCTCAGATAACTGGGAGCTCCCAGTTGACATCATGACAGGTAAGCTCAGAGACTTGCAAGTAACTGAGCTCCAGCAGTGCATCACAATCCTGTTCCAAAGGGGGGTTTCTAGCACTGAAAAATGTTAATTTACCAGAGTGAGAAAGAACCTGACTTCTCTGCTTCACTATTGCAAAGCGAGCACATTGCAGCTAACTGGGAGAGAAGCATTTGGTCCTCTTCACCACTTGGAAGTGACAACGGGACTGACCCAAGTCACTGGAACACAGGAAAAATGAAAAAAACCAAACTGTTTTCAAAACTCTAAATAATAATATAAAAAAAGCTAAATATATTGCCAACTTCTAACTCACTTTCACAGGGCAAATTAAAAGTTATTTAGTGAATTTATGAGCCATGACATTAAACAGTACCTTCTGAAACACTTTACTTTCCACCTAATCATGCTTTCACTGTAATTGTACAGATTCTCTTCCCTGAAATACTAAAATACCTTCAGACATACAAACACAAGTACAGGAACAGCCTGTTTGCTACACTTGGACATGTTTTCCAGCCCCACTGTGGATTATGTTCACAAATCTATTTCAGTTTTACAAAAGAATACATCTGAGTCCTTACAAGCCTTAAAAATATCCTTATTGCTGGATGTGCTGGCAAGTGAAGCCCCAGCATGAGCTGCAGTGGCTGTAAGTGAGCACACACAAGACTCGTCTTTGTGAAATTCACTTTGCACTACTGTGATATCCCTCTTGGTCTGGGAGCTGCTGAGAGACTGAGACTGAGCCATGGAACCTGAAGTGACTTAAAAGCAAAAAACACCAAGGCCAGCCTAATTATAATAATTCAAGGATGAAATAATCTCTATCTCTTTGAAAAGCCAGTCCACACAAGTATTCATCTGGAACCCTACAGAACTCCAGTTTCCTGTATTTTCTCATCTGGAACACAATCATTCTCACCCCTCTTTATTTACACTGAAATGTCTCTTAATTTCCCAAACAAACTTCACCTGTCATTATAAATTCTCTACATTGATTCCTTCTTAATTAGTCTACTCGGACAACAGTTGTTAGCTGGCCCACAAGTGAAAAAATGAGCAAATTCTAAACCTACACCAGCCATTATTTCAGATTTCCTACAGAATTCCTTACTGAGTTAAATGGTAATGGTACCATAATGGCTTTATGGTAGAATGTCACCAAGACATTTACTTGGTGGCATCCTGAGGGCAACTCATAAGTAACTATATTCCATAAAAATTGTAGCAACATAAGGCTTTCCTACAGTTTCAATGTTTATAGTAACTGTGAAAATTTTCCCTTTGAATTCAACATATATATGCTTTAAAATAATGTTTGTACTTAATCTTTCTAGTAAAATTCAACCCCTGAGGAATCACTTGTGCAGCACATGCTTCCTTTATAAGACAATATCATAACAGCCTTGATCCTAGTGTTTTGCTATTAGTTATTACTTGTGGGAAATGTCAGTAAGAATAAAAATAAGTTTAAAAAATTTCTTTATGAATCAGAAATGGAATCAGCAGCTTTTAGCCTAAGGCACTTTATCTCCTGAGAGCCAAGCACTCTTTGGAGAGAGAGACACAGTTAATAAGTTCTCGAGGGAGAATACAGCAACCTGTAATTAATTTTTTACAAAAAATGAAACCAGGCAAAAGACTGGGTCCCCAAGGAATGGACACCAAATCATTTAAAATTTGCACAAAGTTGGTAACCCCAAACTGATTTCCTATTTATTTTCAAAACATGATTTGTAAATTATACATCAAAAAAAACGGCTCTAGTAATGTATTTTTTATGCAGGACCTGTGCTGACCCCTCTCTCTAAATGGATTTCTAGCTATTATACCCTTTCCCAGAAATAAGCTTTTCAAATGCAACTTCAGAAATATTTAGTGTACATGCAATAGTCATTTCACTGCAAGGTTTTCTTTAAATAATTGCCACCAAATTGGTTCCCATGGTCACCTCATGCATCACAGAGATAGATTTGGCAGGTAAACAGTTCCTTAGCAACATTACCACTACCTTTTATAGTGCTTTTTAACAGACACAAATAAAAGGGTTTGCATTCAATCAGTAATAAACTCCAGTTTCAGTCATGCAGTAGATCTAGAATATCTGGCTCAGATTATCTGATTTATTCAAAGCAGTCCATGTTCTTGCCAAATCTCACACTGCCAAGCACATTTCAGGCATTTTTTAAACAGCATCCTGTCCAAAGCAGGAGAAGAAGGCTTGAGGTTTATGGAGAAGGTGCAGATCCTCAGGACTGAAGTTGTGTTCCACACTGACCATACAAACAAGGCTGGTCTTTGAAGTCTTTGTTCCAACTACAAAGACTGATGACATATAAACACACATAAACAAACCTGACTTTGTTATTTGATGTAAGATCTTGTGGCAGATGTCAGACTCCCAGTCTCTGAATGCAAAGCTGTCTCCCTCAGAAACTTCCTGCACACACTTGCCTGACAGCACTCCTGCAGGAGGAGGGGATGCTCAATGCACCTGGCAATGCAGGAGGTAACGCCGGCTTCTCGTTCTCTCACCACTGACTGTCTGCTCCAGTTCTGGCTGGTTTTGTCTTAAACTGGCTCCAACAGCAACAGATGATTTCCCCCTCTTTATCCCTTTTACATTAAGTAGGAAATTACTTAAATTATTTTATTCTGCTGACTATGACTTAGGCCCTGTATCGAAGGAAGTCAAGGGAAAAATGCCACTGTATTCACTTAATCTGAAATCCTCATTGTTTTAAACCTACTGCAGTATGTCCTCAGAATGATGCAAAGACACTCCTAAACAGGAAAATTTAAAAACTGTGGAAGGCTTTTCTGACCAAAGAGTGTGGTAGGACAGTCCTGAGAAATCCTCCTTTTCTCAGGTCCAGTTGGGACCATGTAAGTGAATTCAGTGTCTCTATGATGTCCTTCAGCTTAAAGGCATTTCTTCTTCTAAATGACAAATAGGAAGAAGAAAAATCTTATTTATACCAAAAATGAGTCACCTGCTCCAACTGTGCTCCCTATTTATTTTGTAGATGCCAGATAACTGTCTTTCAACTGCTGAAAATTCACACCCAAGACAAGCAGTAAAATTTTAATAAATGCTTTGAGACAAGAATCCAGAAGAGCACTTATCCCAGAAGATGCCACAAATGCTTACTGGCTCACAGATATATATATTTAATGGGGCCACAGCCCAATGGTTCTTTAAGTAGGTTTAAGTCTGCATTTAGCTAACACACTTAGTAGATAACTCTGCATGGAAACATCAGGACTCTACCAGTTACTACGCCCAGACAAATTTCAGAGTTAAAGAGAGATTGCTACAAAGAATGACCCTGCAAAAATAGCAGTGACAGGAGATTGTGAAGTCATGATACTGAGAGAACACTGAAAAAAGAAACATACAATTTAGAAAACCAAAGCAAAACAGAAAAAAAACCTCTGACTGCTTACTACAAACTTCTAGGATAAATGCAGATTTTATCTGAGCCAATTTCAATTTCCATTTTGCCAGCAAGGGTGGCTCCAAGCCAGGCAAAATTCATCTCCCCTGCTGCAATCTGACACCTGAAGGGTGGGACCAACCAAGCCAGGTCCCTATCTGATTTCCCAGTCTGCAGCTGTCCTTTCTCATTAATTACAATGGGTCATTACATTTGTAAAAGTTACCTTAACTCAGAATCTGCACTGGGCAGCAAAGAGCCAAACAGGAGGAGATGAAAAACCTGCAGCACTTCTGTTGCCAAGGTGCGGGAGATGGAAAAGAGGGGAGAGCTCCTGAGTTGTTGCCATGACTGCAAGGAAAAAGGCTTTACTATGTGAAGAGCTAATCATTTCAAAATGCTCCATCCCTTGAGGATGTGCAGGAACCTTGAAGGGAAATTTCACACTAAGCATTCAGAAGCTGTCATTCACACATCTGTATAATTTTCTTGTGCTAATTCTACTTCCCTTTTATTTCTTTTTTTCTCTATAAATTGGATGAACTATAGTAGTGGCACTAAACTACAGAGTCTTGCTATATGCTCATTAACCCTTTGTTTCAAAGCAGGAAATAATGAAAAGCTCATTCCTCTCAAACTAAAATTGCATTCTACTGTCTTCATCTTATCACACAAATGCCAGAATTCTGCTACTAAGAGGCATGAAGTAGTGATGGAAATTTCTAAAGCTTCAAATGAAGCCTTCCATTTTCTTAACACAGATCTCCTTTAAAATGCAAGGTGGATTTTGTTTTGCTTTAATCCATTTACGTATTTTACACAGAGCAGTTTCAATCTTGTAATTATTCATTCAGCAACTCTTCTAATGCGTGAGCCCATAAAGAGGTGATTTGGAAAGGTTTTAAACTCAGTTTCCCCCCTGCCTTTCAATCTGTAGTACTCAGCCTACCCATCACACAGAAAAGAACTCAGCAATAAAAGCTTGGCTTTATTTGGGGCTTAGTCAGAGATAAATGCAATGGTACAACTTCAGGAATCACTATCTATCAGGTACAAGCGTCTGTTCCTCCCTCCAAGCCATGGAAACAAACACGTAAATGTTTCAGTGTCCAGTACTGGAAGGCCACTTAAACCACCCTGTTTCACTCTGCACCCATGAACTATGAGCACATTCCATTTGTTTCACAGCCAGAGGGACAAGAAAACCCCAAACTCCACAAAGCCCCACTGCAAAAGCATGGGAAGAATTTCTCTGTGGGAAGCCCATGACATTTCCTGCAGGAGAAACATTTACTCCAGACCTAAACACCACTCCCTGCCAGCTCCACTTTCCTGCTAACAGCTCCCCAGTGTAAGAGAGGGACTGAGCCAGTGACAGGTGATGGTGGCAAACAACAGCTGCCTATGGTGGTTCAGTTCAAGAAAGCCACAGTTCATCTAAGGGACACAATTCTCAATCTGGTTATACCAAGAGCAAATGCGTACAGGCAATTTGTGATCCATGATCAGAAGAGCACAGTTCCAGAGAGTGAGCACTGGGACACATGAAAGCACTGGGGCACTGTGGGGTAAAACACTCAGCCAGACTCCTACTGATAATAAAAAAGAATCAGAACAAGCTAACTATGCCTTGGGAAATAGATTGCTGACTTGATAGCAAACATTTGCCTATTTTGCTACCTCAAAGCCTCCAAGTTTGCTTAGAACAAAGAGCAGAATTAATGCATTCTCATTACGCAGAAACTCACTGTAATTTAATCAGCTATTTAGCAAAGACTTCAGCAGATAGCTAAATTTCACTTTTAAAAGGCTTTCTTCCACAATACTGACGTTCATGATGTTACCAAAAACTTTTTTGAAGTCTAAGCAAGATGCTCAGCTTAGACAAGATGCCAGTAAAAAGATGACACACTTCAGTTTTACTTCTCACATTTTTGCAAACACAGGGACAATCAATCAGTTTAGCTGAGCACAACCCAAATTAAACAAGACATCTAATTCACTCCTCTAATTTGTCAATGTTAACTACTAGTTCTCCAGAGGCAGAGTCAGCCACAGTTACTACTTTTCCTCTAACTTACATTTACTGCAGTGATAGAAGAGAAAACAACCCTCTCCCCCCCTTACTGCCCCTTCCAAATTTGTCATCACACAAGAGTTCTTTAAGGAGCTTGTCAGAGAGCAGAGTGCAGGGCTGGGTGCTGATGAGGATGGACTGGTAAGCAGAACAGCACAGTCTAAATGAGGATGCAACTTTAACAGCTCAAGCAACCTCCATCAGCTTAAAACTTGGAGTAAGGCAGGTCCCACGGCGGCTCCCTGGCATTTCATCAATCTGCAACTGCCTGCATATAAATTTCACCTTTTCAGAAGATGCAACCTGTAACAATTTGCACACCAGACAGAGAAGCTCTGGTAGCTGTCAACCTCCCAAGGTCACCCCGCTCTGATCAGAGCAGCCAAGGTACAAAAAAGAAACACGTCAGAGAAAGATGAAGAGCAGCAGCTGTGTAACTCCAAACCACCCAGCCCAACCTCGGGTTTGGGATCACGAACTGGCAGACACAGCTGGTATGGGATGTCTGCACCTCATGTCTGCAAATGTCAGAAATCAAGGGGCATGATCCAATAACAATCAATTCCCTTCCCAGATCCAGCTTTCCAGGGCAGCTGGGAAGGCAGAAAGGGTCCAAATGTGCAAAATGCCTTTCCACCAATTGCTCAGTGCCAAAGGCTGCCAGGAAAGCACACAGACAGCCCAGGGCAGCAGGGACAGGTTCATGGAGAGGTGGCTCAGCATATAAAGCTGTGGGAATAAGGAGGAAGGGGGGACATTGAAAAGGATGATGTTTGTTTTCCCAAGTAAACATTATAGTGATGGAACTCAGCCTTCCTGGAGATGGCTGAACACCTGCCTGCCCTTGGAAAGCGGTGAATTAATTCCTTATTCTGCTCTGCTTGTGTGTGAAGCTCTTGCTTTACTCGTTAAACTGCCTTTACCTCAGCCCACAAGTTTTCCCCTTTTCTGATCCTCTCTCCCACTGGCTGGGGAGTGAGTGAGTGAGTGAGTGAGTGAGTGAGTGAGTGAGTGAGTGAGTGAGTGAGTGCCTGTGTGGGGCTTAGCTGGTGACTGCAGTTAAACCAGGACACGGTGTTATGCCCCCAAAGTTAAAACTATTAAAATATCAGCTTCCAATCACTTAGAATTGACCTGTTCATCAAGATGGCTGTGCAGAGCCATCCTGCTCTCAGCCACAAAGGGCAATTGATCCGTCTGCTATTGTACCACTTGGAGGAAAAAACACACCAAGAAGTAACAACATCCTCTCTAACAAATATTTTTTTAAAACATATCTAGCACTTCTACTGGAAAAACACAGCTTTGTTTGTTCTTAGTTTCTGTTGACAAGATCTCTCAAAGTTGAGAGTTGCAGCTCTTCCCATAATGGTCTATTTTGATGAAAAAATACGAAAAAAGCCATCACAACCATGCCAAGACCACTGTATTTCATCCCTCCAATCCTATTACCAAATGAACAGATCCTGGTAAAACATCAGCCAGTTATTAGCCAGACAGTGTCAATCTCATGTTGACAGAAAGCAAGCAGAATGGAGGTTTATATCAGAAAGAAAATGAGAGATTCGGGCAGACTGGAGAATCTCATCATGCCAGGAGGTCAAAGGAATTTTTCAGCAACTCACTTCTTTGCCACTGGAAATGGCTAAGAAGTTTACAGGCTTCTGATCTTCAGAACAGTCCCTCACACAAAAGGTGAGATGATTTCAAAGAACAAGGGCTGAATTACACATTTATAGATCACAGGCATATTTAGCAGGTCAGAGGGCCTAAAAAGATTAAAACATCAATGTTTGTAGAGTAACAGCTTCTTCAGAAAGCCATGCCAAGACATCATCATTAAGCAGAGTTTGCCAGGCCCTAAAATCTCAAAAAAGCATTTGTGGAGTGTCAGATGGAGCTTTGAAATCCATCTCACACTCTTCTTTGTTTTGCCATCTTGCCCTTAAAGTACAAAACCTGAGAGAGACAAGTGAATTTACAAAACCTGCTG
Organism: Sterrhoptilus dennistouni; assembly: GCA_013397095.1. Taxonomy (NCBI): domain Eukaryota; kingdom Metazoa; phylum Chordata; class Aves; order Passeriformes; family Zosteropidae; genus Sterrhoptilus; species Sterrhoptilus dennistouni. The sequence goes on from VWZU01015139.1 coordinate 180,468, forward strand.
TGGCAGCTACAGATCAGTATTTGATTACAGCTCTTGGCAGGTGCTGAACCACCAGATCATCACCACAGTGACCACTTGTTTGCAGAGGACTCCCCCAGCAGAGAAGGGAGATAGAACATCAAGCCATGTGTTAATCATTTTGACAGGATCTCCTGGAGCATTACATTTACGTATTTATTTATATGTAGACATATATTTTTAAAAATGGCTGCTCCACTACCTACAAGGTAAAACTCCATCACTGTAGTGACTAATACAGCAGAATGCACATGGATAATATGCAGTTGTTCCCAGCAGCATCCTAATTCAAGCAACTAAAAGAACTTGAGACTAGAAAAATCACAGTAAATAAAATACAAGAAATTCAGTGATATTCATTGCCTTTCAGCAGTTATTTCTTCAGAATTTATGTGTTTGACATGCATAGGACTAGAACTGAAAGAATAACACTTGTTGGATGCTGTTAAATCTTCAATACTTGCCAGAATTACTTCTGGCAAGTAGAATTTTTGTAAATTTTTATCCAATTAGTGTATACAACAAATGTTGCTTATGCACAGCTGAACTCAGCTTCCTGGAAAACGTCCCTACAAATGGCCTTCTGATTAGTCCCCATCAGGAGGAACATACTGTACCTGAATAGGAGGATTGGGAGAAAAACAAATGACCAAAAAAAAAAGCAGTAGGCACACTGCTATGATCCCAAGAGAGAACAGTACCTTTACTCATCCGAGGCAAAAATTCAAAAGGGTGGGAAAAAAATCCAGCTTATCTTCCAAAGTCTTTTTATTGCCTTTTTTCAGGTCAATGATTGAAACCACACACCATCCTTCTGGAACCTGAGTGAAGTTTTCAGATGCTCTGAACAAGTGATTTCAAACACTGAAAATACCTGGATTCTAATCCTATTTCATGCTCTTTCTGAATCTTATAACAAAATAACTGATGACTTCAATCACACTGCAACACTGATTTCCTGCCCTGGATCAATAGAAAACATTTTTTGATTAGGTTTTTGGTGCCAGGAAGAATTTCATCACTATCAATCTTATTGACTGGCACTTTAAAGTACTAGTATATGAAGAACCCTATATTTATTTTAAATAAAGGTTTCCACATGTACATATAGACTGAGCTACAAACAATCCATACTGGCAAATAGCTCACAAAAAATGGGAAAGAAAGGAGACAACATAGTTGTGAAGGGACGGGGAGTGAGCACCCAAGGAGAGTATTGAAGGCAACAGATACTGGGCAGATTTCAGAAGCAGTGCAGAGTGCTGACAGCACAACTGCAAGAATATTTTGCTTAAATACAGACAAGAGGCATGAAAATCCAATTGAAGACTCAGCACACATACCATCTAAGAGAGCAAGTATGTCACTTGCTGTTCTCTATTTTAGTGAGAAGACTTCACCTCAAAGTATGTATTGAAATCTAAACCATAAGACCATTTTAAAATTTAATTTAAATGTTGCAAGTCCTACCTCCAGACAGAAGTATTTATCTGTCATATTTATATAGCAATTTCATCCTCAAACTTCCTAAAACATTTCACAATCATATATTTGCAGTACTGTGAAATTCTGATCACTGCCAGGGTGGCTTCCATAATGACCAGAGCACAGGATATCCTCCAGCAATTAAGGAAACCCTCTGCATTTTAATTTGAGGGAGCATTATGGTACAGTCCTGTTCCCCCTGACTGCATTCAAGGACCTTACCCACACTATACACTTTGACAGGAAAAGCAAATTCTGTATATAAACCAGCTCCAATCAGCTCCCAGGACTGGCCCAGCCTGTGCACTGGATAAGGTAGAAAAGCTGATAAAAACCTGGCACCTGATTAATTAAGACTATTGCCACACATATTCACAAACAGGGTGAACTGGAAGTGTTCAACAATGTTTAGATTTTGGCACTTTCCCATTTTCTACGTCAATCTCTGCAGTCTCAATAGAGTCATTGTAGCTGATTTGTGCATATGTTTGTGACCTATGTATGTGTTATATGTTTGTAAGATGTTTGGTCTGTCTGCACTGACTGACCTCAGTGCAATTCAGGAAAACCAAAGTTAGAAGCACAAACTCCTTATTTAGTAAAGGGGGACAAACAAGTGCTTCCCGGAAAGAACTGATTTCACAGACCCAATATGATGACCTAAGGTGGATGTTGTGAAAATCTCCCTACAGCAGCAAGTTTTTCTATTTATTCTAAATATATATCTTTTTCCCCTCTGCAGTGCCAAAGGTCTGCTAAATTCACACAGATTTAATCAACATGAAGGAACAGATGGCTGGAGGCCAGTGTTTTAGCATGTCTGCTTGTGTAAAACAGCACACACTTCCAGGGTGTACATGAAGAAGCTTTGTGTGTGGAAGGTGGATGAATGGGAATTCATCTGGAAAAAAAAGGAAACACAATGGATATCATACAGGAAGTTCATAGTGAGCAATTGAGTCTGGGTCCCCAGGACTGAGTGACACTGGTCACACATGTGGCCAAAAAGCCCACACTGATAAGAATAGCTGCAGTCAGCCTGCTTTAGCCAGGAGCCAGTTTGAGAACACATGGCAAAACAAATGATTCAATGCAATCTGCTCGTTCTGCCACTTCCCCTAAATATTGCTGTACTCACATCCTCTGCTTTTTGCCTTATTACAGTGTTACTATTTCAGAGCATGGAAAACACCTGTAGGGATAACAGAGACCTACAGAATTACTAACACGTTATGCCGCTGTGGAGATTCTCATGCTGTTTGCATAGATCAGCTTGAGATGTTTACACATATCTTGCTTCTTACTCATGTCAGAGAAAGGAAGAGAAGGGAAAGCCAGAAGGTTTCTGCTGTTTGCTCCTTTTTCTTCCTTGCACGCAAAAATGGATGTATTCTCCCAGGACATCTGGATTTCAGACCAGGCACCCCAGCTCCCACCCTGCACCACTGCCCGTATGAGCTTTGTGGGGCTTACAAGAAACAGAATTTTTACCATTTAACCCCCTGTTCACATCCTTCAACTTTTTAAAGTACCAACTTTCAAGCCTATAATACCCTGACAGAAAAATCTCAGTAAACCATTGAAGGTTTGAAAACTTTTTTCCTTTTATAGCAGTGGCTGTATAAATAAATAAGCAAACACACGACCCAAGCAGCGACGTCTGAGACATCACTGTCGCCACAACTCATTCATCTATCAGACGTCTTGCCATGTTTATTATTTTAAGTCACTGATTTCCACCAGAATCAGACTGTATAGACTATAAAAAACTTCAGTTTGTTGGTTTTTTTTAAATCAACTTCTCTTAATGGCAAAGAAAAAGTGTCTAAAAACTTGAACTGAAAGAACAGGAAGGGACAACAGGAAGTAAAAACATATTCTAAGGTTTTCATTTAGGTTTGTTCTGCAAAGCTTAGGGTTTAGAAACAAATCTAACTATTTCTGGGGATCTTGACTACATGGAATCAGACTGAAAGACTGCTCTTGGTTTTCCTGGTTCTGTCAGTAAGTTGCTATGTAACCTTGGATTATTCCCTCTCCACTGTGCTCTGCCTTCTCTTTGCTTTTTTCCTTCCTGGTCGTTGTTTGGGTCATTCATCCTGACCCTTTGAAGCTCTAAACATGTACCTTGGCATATTGTAGGTAGTCCACTAAAATGATGGGACTACTCACAGAGAACACTTATACATATAGTGTAAATATATACAGTTAATTAATTTATGTATACATATAAACATTTCCACTGCCAGCTCTAATTCTGGTAGTTATCTACAGAAATTGATCTTATGGGGCACAGTACCATGTCACAGTGCAGCTCCAAGTTTAGGTCTCCTTTATTAGTGTGAAGTCGCACATATCCCTTCTTCTTCACATATTGATATCTCACAACATCTTCTTCAATAGCAGCTACATCAAAGCAGAAAACAGTAATTAGCTTTCTGTAAGCTTGCTCATTGATCTTTAGAAATCATCAGTAAATGATTCATAGAACCTACTGTCTGACCTCTTCTCCTGTGGTATGAGGTCTTGAGGGATCCTACTCTGCAATTCATCTGATAACCTTGCATTAATCTCTGTGCAAAACACTTTCCATTATAGTAAACCACCAACTCTTTGAGAACCAACCAAATAATGTATATTTTAAATCCCAGAAGCATCCAGTATTACAAACTATAATTTTTCCAGCAATGTCTGCCAACCACAAACGTTACTTTGAACCCAAATGGCTTCTTGTCAATCCTGCAAGCCAAGCAGGTAGTCATCAGTCAACCACAAGCTGCTGACATAGAGACCCACCCAGTTCTGAAAACAACTCAAGCTGTTACTGGAGACATCACTGGTAAGTCAAACCAAATGATCAATTATGATGTTTCCATTCCCATTTTGTCAAAATGTCCAGTTAGTCAGATATTTTCTGTACTCAGTCACCTTCAAATCACCGTAACTTACCAATTAAAGGAACTGAATTTGGTAAACATTGTTTTAGCAATGTGTTCAATCTTTGCCTAAGTATGTGCAATCTAAATTTTAGTGCCCAACTTCCTCAACTGGAAATACTAATGACTCAGCTATTTAATCAATTTCCAAACTAAATAAACCTTACACCTTTGCGTTTAGGCTGGAGAATAAAAGGAAAACTTCACTGTATTAAAATGCATTTTCATGTGAAAAGCAGTAAACTAAAGGCAGTAAAAGTTACCATCACAAAATTTGCTGTTGTTCTAACCAACACCGAGGTAGCCTAAAAAGATGGGCAAGGTTTTGTATGGTATCTGAGGAGAGATTATATTTCATTCCTAACTTAGAGAAGGGGGTATGTCCATTTGTCATCCTTGGGCATAAAAAATGTCTCATTAATTTTTGTTCAAAAGAAGTAACAGCCATTCAAAGCCAAAGCTTGATCATAATTGCTCCAGTATTTTCAGAACAACCTCACTGGAAAGTAAGGATATATCTGGTCAGGGAATACATTTCCATGGCATCAGCACTGACCAATTACCAATGTATTCCTTCAGCCCTCATAAATGTATATGTGCTAAGGAGCATACTTTGAAACTTAGCAATAAATAAACAGTTTGTAGGTAGGTAGCTCTGGTACCTGCTTCGTGGGTAGTTTCAGGCACCATTGCAGTGGAGGTGAAGGAAGCACTTACAGCTCCAGTGGAATAGTGAGCCTGTTTGCAGAGGAAAAAGCAAGAGAAAAAGACATTAGATCTTCAAATTTATCTACCAAAGATACTATATAAGCATTAGAAACACAAAAATGCCATTCTTCTGAAGGCAGACTTTTCAGCTCTAGCTCCTACTGAAAGAAACAAATACCCAGTGCAGTGATAATTCTCCATCTGTTGCTCACATTTTCTCTGATGGAACTGTACTTAAGGCTGCTCATGCACTGAGCCAAAGGGGCTTAATGCTTCCACTACAATTTAATACGTCACTATGCAGAGATTCTATTATCAGAATTGATTTGTATGTTCAGGAGTGGAGATAGGCAAGGAGTACTTCTGCCAAGACATCTGTAGAAGCCTCCAGTGCTGCTGAATGGAAGGAAAATGCAGTGAAGCACAGGGATACTGTAGGGGAGAGCAAACCAGCCCCCTCCCATAGCCAGTCCTACTGAGTGCAGAGGTACCATCCCGTGATTCCCAAGGTCTATTTTGAGCTCTGTAATTCTGCAGAACGGAAATGTTAACGTCACATGTGGATTTTGCAGTAAATTACAAAGATCTAATAAACCCAGAGACATGTTCAGCAGTTCCAGGGAAATGCCTGTAAAGAGTCCAGGCCAGGTCAATGCTCACTCCCTAAGGTTTCACTGCATCCTAAGCAAGTTTACAGCTATGCCCATCCATGCCATAAGCTGACAATCTGACTCCCCAACATCGAGAGCTCATCCTTACCTCTGCCCTCTTTTTTCTTCTCCTTACTTTTCTTTTTTTTTTAAATTATTTTAACACTACAATGTCCCAAAAAAGGGGGCATTTGTGATCCTTTGTGATCCTACTCCTTGGTCACACACACTCTCTAATCTGTCCCTAAGCTCTCTCATTAAAAGTTGTGTGAGCACTGCTGTTAGTTTTCACGTAATTGTAATCAAAGCAAGTAGGCACACACATCCCAGAATTATTAAAGGACGGAAGAATATTCTCTCTTGCCCATTTCAAACAGCCTTTGATGCAGGAAGTCTAGATGCAGATGAATTGTTTCTCTTGACAACCATGAACATACACCTGGAAGAACATCCCTTAAAATATCCCACTGAACCCTGCATTCCAGTGGAAAAAGAAAATGGAGGAGCAGCTGTGGATGATTTATGTATTTGTCCACACCAGAAATGATTCACCTGCACTACCCTTAAGGTGTGCTCTCTCTGCCAATAAATGCAGGAAGCAATGATAAACAAACTTGAAGTGAGAGATTACAACCTGGGAAAAAGGTTCTGCCAACACACACATAACCACATCACAAGGATTCTTCCTTCTTATTGTGATTCAGTTCTCAAATGTTTAGGCTCATTTGCAATGATTTAAGAAATAGCAACTCACTGACACATACTATGTGTGTCTAAGGAATCCTGATATGATTCTCATTTTTTCATCTGTGACAAAGTTCTGTTTGAGAGGAAAGAGAAGGAGCAGTGTTTGTTTATACTGCAATACGGCCTCTAAGAAGAAAAACAACTATTACCATTATTGAAAAAGTCAATCATACCAAACTACAAATTAAGTCAACTTACTGCATTCAGCTTATCCACTTTTTTCTTTTCAGGAGCCTTCATAGTAGCTGCTAAAATATCATCGCCTTTGAATTCCTTATAAAGCTCCAGTAAAGTCTCTCGGGTCTCTGTATTTGTATTTTTCAAATAGTAAGATGGATCTGATTTTGCTTTTTCTTCATCTAGGTAAGACAAAGGTAAATCATTCAGAATTAAAAGAAACATTGTATTTTGTTCTCCTTCAGTTTATTACATAACTAATTACACACCAACTTTCCAGACATTAATGCTACATTAAAAAAAAAAAAAGTCTAGCAACTACATATATTCCTCCAGATACAGTGACAAATAGCAATGCATAACACTAATGACAGTGTAACCCAAAATACAGCACAATAAATGCCAACATGATGTACAACAAAAAAAAATCAAGCCAACTATCATGAAAATTTATTTGAAACCACTAGAAATTATCTAAGTCCATTCAAGTCTTGTAAAATTTTTATAGAACAATAAAGACAAAATACAGTTGGGTACAATATAAACTTCTGTCCTTCATCTCCGCACTGAATGGCCAGGCCTGTGATACAAAAATCCAAGGATCAGATATTAAATGTGACAGCAAGGGGAGGAGGTTTCTGGACTGGACTGTGGTTTACAAGTTTCACTTGTCCTCTGTCTTGGTATGCTTATTATTTGCTGGATATTAGGTATTCCATATCTGAGATAATACTCACTTATTCTGATCAGGTAAATAGAAAGGGAGGCTTGCTTGCACAAGAGTAGATTTAAAAAACCCAAAACCCAGACATAAGCATAATAAGCTAACCACTGAGAGATGTCCTTCCAGAAAACAGAGTCCATTCCACAACATCATCTTCAGATTCTGCATGTTTGGGTTGGTCTTTTCTCAGCCTACCTTCAATTCATCCTTACCTGGATCAATTACTTTTATGTTGTTCTTAACATGAAAGAAGTTTGAGACATTGAACTTATCCAGGTTTGTTGGATCCTGAAAATAATAATAATTCAAAAAAAACCTAATATCAGAGATCTTGGTAGGCACATATTCCAAGCAACAGACTAGACTGAAGGGCAGACACCATAATAAATAAACAGGGAGAGACAGAATAACTTCCATACTCCCTAAACTACAGAAAGATGAAAAAAATATAAAGCAATCAACCCCAACCAGCATCAGCAATGCGTCTGTTCACAGCAGACTCCTTAGGGATCTGGAATTCAGTTCCAAACATAATATTACACATATATCACCTACAGAAGTTACTACCAGAACTCAACTGAGTCTCCCCTATCCTAGAGAAGCAAGAATATTGCAAACCCCTGGTTCTTTCTTTTGTTCTGAGCTTTGGTCTAAGATCTATGCAAAAGCACATCAGCTATCTCCTGCTATTTATAATCCTAGGCCTGATTTGCACATGCTCTGTGAACTTTTGCAATGCATTTCAAAATACAAATAAAACCTCAGAGCAAGTCTCTGCAGTAAGAACTGTTTTGACAGTTGTTTTTTCTACAAGTGCTTACAGAACTATGTTTAAAAATTATGAAAAAAAAAAAAAAGAAAAAGCTATTATGAAAATTCAATTTAGTAACCACTGGAGGAAAACAGGAAAAACACAGAGTGCATTAACTGTGATTCTTTATGCTATCTCTAGGCAACTTTCTGCAGAACTCTGACCTTTCCTTAGAGACAGTGAGACAAGGAATGCCTACTGGTGATCTAGGTTACTTTATACTATTATTAAACAGTCTTTAATCCTCTCCTTACAATGACTTCAAGGTTTTCTCCTCAAGCTCCTCTGCAGCACAGAAAGGTCAAAACATCGGCCCAGGACACCAAGTCACTAAAGGAAATTCTATCTTACAGAAAACAATCCAAAGTTTAAAATAACAAACTAACAAAATAATATGCAAGAGTTTCTAATTCAGGATAAAAATAATGCAGCATATTATGCAAAAAAATATGACCTAATGTATAGTATTAAATATATTATCCTAAAAAAAAATAACAAAGCTTCTCACACCACCATGGTTGATAAAAAGTTCGACAATTTCATCTCTGCCAGAAGTAATGCTTAATACAAGCAGAGCTGCTAGCTCCATAATTTATAAAATGATCTAATTATGCCCTTCATTCATCCCTGAAATGGTATGCTTCCACCAGAGAGTGCATTTTTAGTTTTATTGCTGGTACTAAAACCAAAACACATTTATGAAATCAAGCTGTGTGATTCTGCACCTTAATGTGATCTCCTGGCTTTCTGCTGTCCCCTTTCCTAATCACCAAACAACAATTTTCTGTTTCCTGTCCCACTATACCGCTCCAATAGATCTTCATTGAGACAAAAAAACTGCCTCAAAAATTACATCTTTAAGATTTTGCTTTAGAAATAGACAATCTTTAAATAAAACTACTAAAAAATAGGAAATTCAGATTTATTTTTTAGCCATTTTTCTTTCCTCTGACACCAGCACTCAGATGTATTTATTATTTATTACCTTACATACATATTTATATATGTCAATAGAGCTGATTTTGAGCCTTGCTTTCTGACAGTCAACAAGATGCATGGAGGAAGTCTGGAGAAAGAACTCTGTGAGTTTTCACAAGACATCTTCACTCCCAAATACTCCGCAGCAATCATGAGCTGCAGCTTTCCAAGACAGCAATCACTGCTCTGCACATAAATGTCCTACCTCAAAAGGTGAAGGAAGGAAGGAAGAACTGCTTACCCTTTCAGGAAAGGGAAAAAATATCTTTGTATTAATATTAATAGAGATAAATGGATTTATAGCAATCTACATCTGCAGTTCATGGCAAAGCTGAAGGGCAAGACTGATTCCTGAAACCAATTTTTCATGGACAGGAGGGAAGGCAGCAGTAAAAATGAAACAGAAAACACCTTCATGATGTTCCTGTAAATAAAACTTCTTCATTTATTGATTGTTTAAAAATAAATAAAGGGCATCACAACTGCCAGTGCCTTACAAAACCCAGGGGCTTGTGCTCAGAGTACCTCAAATCAGATTTGTTCTCACTATTTAACAGCCACAATTCATTCAAACATCCATACGGCTTAACCAGCCTAATCAAAGGCATTGAGCAACTCCAAAATGTTTACAACCTCTTTCCTTGCAGGCGATTTCTCAAGGCTCTCCAAATCACCACCAGCCGCTGCTTTGGCAGTGCATCTATTATGGTATGAAGGACAGCAGAGGCCACAGGGCAGCTCCTTCTCCTTGCAGACCAACTGTCCATCTGCCCTCTGGGAGATCTGAACTCCAAACCCCAGAACTGTGACCCAGGTCCCCTGTACAAGTCTTTCCATCACATCCACATGGCCCATCTGTTCCAATGGAAACCTTGACAAAGGTTTGGTTTACAGTACTGCCCCTTGTATTCCTAATTCTGCAAAGCAAGAGTCATACCACACATCGAGAAGGGGGACAACCCACACTACTACCCCAAAAGAGATTTCCCTCTGTCAGTGGAACTGCCCCTCAAAAATGGCTCCTCAAATTGGAATTTGAGTATCATCTTGTACAGGACACCTAGGACATGTTTATTCCTCCCTCTAAAATACAGCATCTTGATATACTTAGAGAAGTTCCATTAGAATTTGTTTGATTGGAATTAGTGTGAATCAGAATTAGCACACTGTGAATGTACTGCAGTGAATACTAAGTCAAACACAAGATCCCAGTTGCTTCTACCTGCCCCCAAGAGCAGAAACACTTCTGACCATTCCAACCTGTGCTGCAGAAGACACAAACCATTTCCTTAGTGGTGGTACCGAGTCCTACAACACGAGATACATATTTTTTAAAGGTAAGACTATGAAAATTTTGTAAGTTTGCACAGTCTTTAGACATATACTTCAGGAAGAAAACTGTCTAAATGGTAATAATTAGCCTGCCAAGCTCCTCTCATTGCATCCATGACAGTTACTGGGCACAGAATCAGAGCAGTCTGAACAAGATGCCACAGGGATGGGCAGACAGACACACTCACATTGTCAAAGCCTCAAGCTCTAATGAATTAATTGCCTCTCCAGGACAGAGAAAGGCTGGACTCATGGGAATGTTCCCAGACCTGTTTAGGTTAAGGCTTGGAGCCCAAAGACCTACAGAAAGTAGTTCTGTGTAAGTGCACAGAATCCAGAAAGGAAGATGAACCATGGCCTACTTTTGTTTATCTTAGCATGTTTAAAAATATGTATTCAAAACACCATGGCTGGCAGTCTCAGGGTTTTTCTTATTAAGGTTATGAACCATAAACTTTACTTTAGCAAATTACTAGCACAGATATAGACATCAAAGGGTTGCTAACTATCATCACTATTAAAAATCTCATATTTAATGTTTTCCTGAAAGCTGAGCTCTGAAAACAGCTAATCTCAAGTTTCATTCTACTTGTTTTTTTCCAGTCATTTTCTGGTTTTACCTACTGAGGGAAACAGCTTGAACTCTGTTAATCTTATGCACCACATACAAGCCCCCAAAAAGCAGGTTAAAACCAGCAGGTTTAGACTGTGTGATTTGTTTGAGTCCTGATTTCTCTCTTACCATTTGGTTGGCCATGCTGCATCCCTAATTATCCTCAGGACTGTCACCCTCACTGTCACTGTCCCACTTCTTTACACACTACTCTGCATGTCCATTGGTGCAGGATTCTCCCTCACAGAGACCTCACCCACAACCGTGAGGAAATCTGCTCTGACCTTCTGTCACGCAAAGAGAAATGAGGAATAGCTGAGGAGTGAAATATCAATTAACAGTGTGCAGCTCAGCTACCTCCAGCTCTGCTCATTAGCCGTGCTTCCTGCCACAAATGTCAGTGGTGTTTAACAGCTTGTCTTGTCCACAGCTGATTAGGTTATATAGAAACAATAAAACTGTCATAAAGAAGCACATAACAGTAGGAGGCTTTTTTCCCTTTAACAGCAGCAAACGTGTTAGCATTAGCCAGACTTGGTGTCATCATCTCTTCCCCTCTCCATTTCTGAAGTGCAAAAAAGATACATTTGTTAGCCTGCATCTACCAGGGAAGGCTCTGCAGGCTGCCACCAGAGCACTGTGCCTGCTACCCCTGCACAGCTTTATTGCAATTCCTTAGGCAAGGAGGAACCCCCACATGTGCCTCTGCCTCACCTGCAGCACTGCCACTGAGCACAGCCATATTTCTCACTAAATCCCCTGCCAGCACACAGCTCAACAATAGCTTTGAAGAGTTTCCAGAGCAGGAATCATTTCTGCTGTATCCTCACAAACTTAAGTTGGTCTCTTGTCTGTGAACAGAGCCACAGTGGAGGATGACAAATTGACAGGGTGCTAAAGGGGAAAGTGTTCTTCACTCCTCTGAACACTTCCTATCAAATGGGATGTGAAAGCTGGGTATTTCAGCATTCTTACTTTGCTCTCCTCAGCATCTCTTATATTTGCTGGTATGGGAAGCTCACCACTGTCACCAGCAAAGCACTACCTGCCCCTGTTCCTCTGTCCACCTTGAGCTGGGGCAGACACTTCAGCCTGCCTGGTCATACATGGGGATTCAGATGACAGGTATTTATGTGCTTGCCATTAAGCTCCACATCATTACACAAAGAATAAGGTGCATAATATAGGATGGAAACACACATGGAATTTACGTTCACACTAATTAATAATAATTTCTACCAGATTTTGCCATAAAGATTTGACAGTAGACATTGAGATCTAGCAGTCAATCCCCCACAAATTGGAAGATAATCTCAAATTAGGTTGAACATTTTGACTGAATACTAGCTGAAAACCTGTAAAACATAGGACTGGAAGAATTATCTAGATCTGAATTGAGGTCTAATGCACTATTATTTCAAAAGCTATGTTCAATCCTACCTTGAAATCAATTGCAAAGTGAAAAGATGAACAGCAATGTACCAGAATGGCAAGCAGAAGAGGGAGGTAAGAACACTGCAAACAAGTGTTAACAATATCAGCTTTTCCATTACAGACACCCTGTCCCCAGAGATCTCCAAGCACTTTACATCCTGCCTTACTCATTAAGGGTAACTAATTAATCTTACAGTACTCAAGTTGTCTGGCAGCTGGGAACACATTCATGACATTTTCAAGGGATGCTGGGTTAGGCTGAGCTGATCATCATCAAGGTAAAGAACATAAGTGGGTTTAAAGTTATGGAAAACATAGACAACATACAACAGCAAATTCCATTTAAAAGAGACATGAACCAGTACAGCTGGGAGAAAAATTATCTGAAATAATGAGAAGGAGAGAGAATCTTGGAAAAAATGTAAGACCTGCACTGCAGAAGAGGGAAAGCTTGACTTGAGTTTGTAGCAAGATCACAAAGACAATTTAAACTTTAGTGTAAAGAGCTACAGTCTAAAAACCCAGCCATACTAGGAGTGCTGTATCTAGGAAGGGCATCATATGGAATAGTGTCATGCGCATTTCTGCCATCATCAGCAAAATCCTAAACTAGAATCCATGAATTCTTCTGCCTGAATAACTCCATTCCAGTACTGCTAATGTATCGTGCACACCAGGATATGGTATTACTCTTTACCTCCTGCCCTGACTGGCTGGATAATACAGCCATATGCTGATGAAAAACTGCCATGCTCCACTCCAGGACATTTGCATTTCAACAGGGGAAAATGTAATTTCTGTAGATGGACTATGTGTAGGAAGCACTGCAGATTCCTTTACAAAGGGAAGCACATCAAAGACCTAAGAGAGTATTATTAACAACTGAAGTTGTGATTCTTCCTTTTTAAGTTTAGAATTTAAAAAAAAAAAGTTGTTATTTTTAACAAGTAAATAGCATATAGATATTTGCTAATAAATTCAAAGCAACCAGACAAAATGGTGCTTAGCAGAAAAGATAACAGGGTGGATTATGACTCGTGTTTCAATAATGTTTAGCACCAAGAACAGGAAAAACATATTATGCAATTCTGCCTCCTCTGAAAAGAGTAAATCTTTCTTGTTTTGTTTTTAATTATATATATTAGAAGAGAGAAGCCAAGTTTGAGGTCAGTTGCTATTCTAGTAAAATCCAAGCAGATGTAGGATTGTCCTTTATGTATCAATAAGGGAAAATGTGATCATACAAATAATCTGTAAACATACATCATTCATATTTTCCACTTATCACATTGTATTTCACTACCAAACACAGGTACCCCATCTGTTTCCTAGGACATTCAGAGTCAGCCTCTGGAAATGCTGTTTTCTATTGCTAAACACAGCTATTACAGACAGTCCTATTCAGCTGTTATTTGCAAAGCAAAGAATGTTTTTTATAGCAACTTCCCTCATATCTACTTTTTTGCCAAACAGCAGGGTCAGTGATACCAACTCAGCCTCAATTCCAGCTCTCTTGGATACCACAGCACTCAATTTACATGGTGGAATGAGAAAACAACAAAGTGATAAATTTCAACACAGAACTGAAAGGTTTTTAAGAGAAGCAGGAATTGGGGTAGAGCTCTGAAACACAACAGATTGCAGTCATGAACTCTGGCTAAGAAACAGAGCCACAGGTGGTGGAGCTTGGCAGTGTGAAGCCTGAAGCCACCACGCTGCCTGCAGTGTTGTCAACAAGAGAGTTTGTAGAGGAGACACCAGTCTGTCTTTCAATAATTTATATGAAGAAAACACAGTGAGAAAATAACAACACATTTCTCTACCACGTCTACTTAAGCAATTCTAATAGCCAGGCTAGTCATGCCACTTCAGGTTGAATCCTGGCCTCAACAAAGCAAGGCAGGGTAGGGCAGAATTTGAACAGGAGAAATCAAGTTCTATGGGCAAGTTTGCAGTGGGTGTTGTGCAGTGCAGTAAATGGCCTTCACTTCTCCTTCAACAGCCTGAAACCATTTTAGACTGCTAAAAATAATTCTGAAAAAAATATTTAAAAACCGATCTGGTAAAAGGTCAAGCTTTATCTGGTCAACACCATTCAGATGGTCAAATCTCCTGGAGTCCAATCCCAAGATGGGGGTGTCTTTGCTATTTCTAAACTTACTTAAGAAGAATGTAGCACAGGACTGTACACTGCAGAAGTTACCAATCCACAATGAACTGTTTACTTAAGAGGATCAAATCTATTCACACATTGTGAGCACCACTCTCAATGGAGATGGGAGAGGGGCACGCAATGTGTGATTGTGACCTTGGACTGCACAACTATCAGAATCTACTTAGTTTCATATTAGACATATTCCTCCAAGCAAGACAGAGTCCCAACATGTCAAGAATGAAGATGAAAAATATTAGAATGAAGATGAAAAATATTGATAAAACTCACATAGAGAATGACTAAATTTTTAGATGTTGCACATTGAAATTTAGAGGACTAGAGCAGCTGTGAAAAATCAAAGCTAGGCAAGTAACAGGAACACATTCTTTATATATACATTCAATTCCAACCCTACAAAACATACCAAAATATGTTTTCAGTGACTGCACATTTCAATTGTTTGTTCAAAATAACTTGGTTTTCCATACGGGTGCACAGACACATTTTTAGACACTTGTCTTTTTTTACTTTTCCAAATCCATTAGCAACCATGCAGTTACACAGAAATAACATTCTGTTGGGAGCTTTCAAACAAACAAACAAAAAAAGCTGTATTTTTTGCATCCATTGGAATAAAAACCTTTTACTTTGTTGCATTAGCTTGAACACCAACAAACCCAAAGGAACAGAGGAAAAATATTTAAAAACATGCTGTTAAGCACCAGGGAGTAGGGAAGAAGGCTTACACTTTATTTAAATTTAGACATAAATGAAAAACATTTTTCTATTTGAATTAGACTGTATTGGTCTTGGCTAGTGGCAATTAAGTGTTCATGAGATGTATACTAACTCATGATTTCAATAACAATGATCCAGGAATCTTTTTTCCCCTCTTTTGAAATCATGTAAGCTTAAAAATACCTACTTTTAAACAAAAGTTTTAGATCTTTTAAGACTAAGCATCATCTGTAAATAACTATCTTTTACAGTGTAAAATTCTCTACAATGCTCTTTTAATTTAGGTTTTAATTTTCTTAAAACCAGCAAAGAACCAACACTGGTATCTATTAAGAAGCAAAACATTCCAAACAGGCAAGTACAGAAAGTCCTCTGGTTTGCTGCCTTGCCCTACATTTAGAGAAACATTCCATGGAAAACACTTTTCTGAGCCTTTGACTCTTTTATACATCTTTGGAAGAGTAAGACAGACAATCCACTTCAGCCTTAATGCAACATGCCAAGTTCCTAAAAGTTCAAATACTTTACATTCTAAACATTGTTTCTTTTGATACCACAGACCACGTTACTAACTCAGACAGTTTGTGTCACACGGGATCTTTGTGGCTCATCTGGATAACAAAGAAAATAGAGTGAAGTTTCACTGTTCAGGTACTCTAGTTTCCTCTAGAACGGTGTACACAGCAGCATCTCACCCTCTGCAAAATAAACCCCTGTATGATATAAGGTGTAACAGAGAGAAGAGTTCACCTGCAATGTGACGATGTCCTGCCGAGTGAAGGGCTCATCTGTCAGGAGATCCTTGTAGCTCTTTGGTTTTATGTTCAGCTGCTCAACTGCCTAACAGCCAGGCAAAACACACAGATAGTAAAAATCAGATTCTTGGGTGTAAATATTACAAGTAAATATGTGGTATCAATAAAATCTTAAAGTACAAATCATAAAGAAAACAATTTCACCCTCATTCTCAACTGGCAGCTGCAATACTTTCATTTTGGGCTTTAACAAGTGAGAAGCTTTTGTCTCTCATCCTTACAAAACCTGACAGTTTTGTGTGGTTTCCTGGGTTGTTTTTTGAAGAGGAACCTTGCAGTCTCCCCTCCATAGTTATGTCTATCATTCAAACCAAATTAATCATAAAAGTGCTGCCAAAATTAAAAAAAAGAATCCTTGCTTTTAGTTTTCTAAGCTCTTACCTGCAAAAGACCCCTCAATCTGCCTTATTTACCCAAATGTCCCCTGTGCTCCTCAGATGGAAGTGATAATCTTGTCCCAGTACCTCCAGAAGCCCATAAATTAATTCCATGCTTACAATAAACCAGTAAGTGCTATTACTGCATGTGGTACCACATGAGGCACAAAGGCTCTTGGCACAGTCTATTCAGGAAGCCCAGTGTTGTAGATTGCAGCAAACAGAGCAGGAGTTCTGCACTCCTGACCAGGCTTTAACAAAGGCCACTCTCAAACTCATCCTTGCCTGTTAACCCCAGCAGCCAAAGCATCCTGCTTGCAGAAAGAACAGAAAATACTTTGTTTTAACCTGATCTTGACTGCTCTCACAGGTGAGGACAGCTCTACTACACCAAGAGCAAGTTTTCAAAACCATGATGAATCCAGCCTTTTCCTTGATTCCAATGGTTTCAGCCTGCTCCTCCCCCAGTATCTGAATGCCCCATCAGAACTCAAAAAGCAGATGTTCCAGTGTTCAGACTTTTCACAACACTGGATATGGATTCATTAATTGAAGGATCTATTTGCTACTGAAAAAAGAAATAAACCTTGCTTTTGCAGTAAGGACTATGCAAAGAAGTCACGATTAACATTCCACTTGGGTTTACATAAATGTTCACAAAACAGGAATAAAAATGCAGTTTAAGTGTCCATTAAGGCATTCTTTCTCCTGTTCCCCTAGCTATAGCTAAAATGTTCTTTTTTATTCACTGGTATGAATAGAAATGAGGCAATTTGTGTTTTTGTGATGACACTGTATCAGAAAGACAACAGAAAATTTGTCTATTAATTCAACTGACGCATATAAAAGCTACTAATTTTGAAACACAAGATTTAGTACATGCAGTTAACTTAAGAAAAGGGTTTAGAAACATTATTTAATTCATATTCTAAAGTTGTTCCTATTTTGAAGGCTAAAGTTGGACAATTTGTGAAGTCAGTTTATCTGCCATCCTTTAATTTCCCTGGCTGTAAAACAAGAATAAAATTTACCTGCCTTTCTAAAACATTTTGTGATTTTGACTGAAATGCATCAAGTATAAAATATTAATAATGAAACACAATAGAGAACCTACCTCATAGGCAAACACATTTCCAGTAGTCTTGATGGCCACAATATGGGAGTTATTGGTAAATACAGTAAACAGCACTGGACAGTGGTACTTGCCTGATAGAGGGAACAAAATTTAAATTTCACATGAAGACCTGTAACTGTTTTGAAATAATTAATTTCTCTGATCTCTGTGGATGATATTTACATTAATTTTTAATACAAAGTGTAACTTCAGTGTGTATTTAATGGCGTTTTAATAACGTTTTGATTCTCTAGTGACAGAAAAAGTGCTAGAAAAAGTAACAGTTAAGAGAGCTATAAAACAAGCAAGGAAAATGCAGTTTTGAAATCTACTGCCTTCAATTCCCTAACACAGAACTTTGTCCAACTTGCTTGATATTTATGAAATACCACAATGTAATTGTTTCTGTTGCAATCAAAGATTTATTGATAGTGTGAGCCTGTACCTTGTAATGTGTCCAGTGCTCTGTATCACTCTTGTTCCCAAGAATAAATGTTTAGCTCATAGCCAACAGAAAAGTTCACAACAGATGTTGGGCTTTAAGCAGAGGGGAGCATTTTGTACTCAGATGTGGCAAACAGAATGCCATTAAATCTGAACACGTTACTCAATAAGGAACCCAGCTTCTGCTCTAATCAAGCTGTGAATTTTCCCAGGAGGGTCAGCATAAATATTAAGCAAGTCAACAGCAAGCAAACTGATGGGAGGCAATGTAGGAGGAAAAAGAAAAATGTCTGGATACTCTCAGCAGAAAGCAATTAGAAGGTTATTAATACTTGATCAGTTTGCTAGAACTGGGGGTTTGGGTGAGATTTTTGAAATAAGTTGGGCCTATTTGGTTCTTTTTTTCCTAACTACCATTTGAAAATCTAAACCAGCAGGGAGGCCAGAACAGGCTGCTCACAGCACCCGCAGGGACAGGAGAGGCAAACACCTGCAGAGACTGACTGCTCACTGTGCCACCAGAGACAGCTCTGCCCTGATGGCCTAAGTTTCAGTTTTCATGTTTTCAGATTCTGTGCTGCCTAGGTGTGTAGCTCTGAGCCTCATATTAAGTGTTAATCAGCTCTCTTCACACGGTGGGCAGACAAAACAATCCTCTTCCAGCTTGAGACCAAGGACAACCATTACAAATTTCACGCCCTAAACATCATAAACAAGGGAGGCCTGAGGGGAGAGAACAAGGAGGATGGAACTTCATAACCTGAAGCTGTAACTGGACAATTAAACCCCAATATGAAAATGGACCAAAACTTATAAAAGTGTGAAACCTCGGTGACATTTGTGTCCATTTGTGATCATTCTGGGTCCACCCTGGGTGTAGCCCTGGCCAGGCTCTTGTACTGCCCAAGGTGTGTCCTTAAAGGCCTTTTAAAAAAGACCTACTTTATTCTATGATCTCTGTCTAGTCTCTGTTCCAGGTCAGCCTTCTCAAGGCATCAACCCCCCTGCACGAGTCAAAGCTGAGGACACATTTGTTAATGCCACCAGGGCTGAAGGAAAGCCACTGCCACAAGGGACTGAAACTCAGGAAGTTTAGAAAGGGATTTTTGCAAGTGGCATCAGGGTATGGCCCAAATGATGGATACAGAAACACACTGGTAAAATGTGAGGCCTCATTTCAGCTTCATAAAAAAGAACAAGTCATCATAGTCTCAGTCCTTGGAAAAGCAAAACTGCTGAGGGCACATACATGTTGATCCGGATAGAAGGTACTCAACTCATAAGTGATCACTAATTGTGAGAAACTGCAATGCCCGAAGACCTTTTATATCACATTTCTGTGTGAACAGAGAAGATCCTACATATGTAGCAACCATTCCACGTTATGATTTAGAGAAAAGTCTGGTGACAGACAGAAATGCAACATTTAAATTTTGTCTTTCGTTGTATTTTCCCTCAATTGGTGAATGACACAGAATGCTCCTTTTTGAGTAAAAGGCTTCTAAGGCTTTATGGCTGTTGTCATTCCACCCCAGCATTATGAGCTGGACTTCTCTAGGGAAAGCACAGTGTCATGGTATTTTTCAAAAGCCTTGGCCACACTGACTATTGATAAATTTTTAACACCCTGCTCATGAGACAGATGGAACAAAATGCACAGAAGAAATTCATCAGCTACAGAAAAGAACTTGTAATCCATAGATTTTGGTGAGATAAGGAGAGAGACACTCCAGAATTTTATTCCCACCTAATCTTAGCCATTTTCACTTCAAAGAAATCATTATCTGCTTTGTGGAAGATAAATTCATCTCCACTTCTCTTTTGTTCCCATCATGCTCTCTTAGGAGGCTGATTTCATATCTTGCAGAAATAAAACTCAAGGCAGCTGTCTTGTGTGCGTCTACTCATAAAATCCCACGTGTTTATTTAAGTCTAGTCCCTTTTATAAACAAAAAGCTGTTCGAAACCAAGTGAACAGCAAATATTGCCACAGGCAAGTTGGAAATAAGATAACATTACAGAAATTTCACTTTTTCTGATTCTTTCCTTAAAGTAAACAGTACCTTAGTGCAGTAGCAGCTACAGTAAAGTGAAATTGCTGAATAATTTACAGCTCCCCAGTGTAAAGGAAAACAGAAATGGAACTTTGAAGGTAAACATATCATTCACAAGAAGCAATTATTCTACTCAAAAAATAAAAAGCATGATAGAGATCACAAACTATTTAGGTTCATCATGAGTAAGACACACCAGAATTTATTAAAGCACTCATTATGGGAAAAAAAAACCAAAACAAAACACCACCACAGAAAATTACTGCACTTACCTTCACTGTTTTTAGCAAAATTCAGCTTTATAAGTGATTTGGCATCTAGTTTCTAAAGAAAATAAAGCATCAAAAAGATTAATCACAACAGAATGTAACCATGGAAATAAAAGGAAACTGTAACATCACTGTTAAGATTTTAATAGCACATAATTTATTAATAATATATTGCAAGTTGTCTGAATCATCAGAACCCTGGGAATTCAAGTCACAGCCCACAAAAACAAGGCTCAGGGAGCCTGAGAACCGGGATAGGTTTGTTTACAGGGCTGTATTTGACACAGTGCAGTGCTGGTCATGGGGAATCAGCTCGAGGAGTTGCACAACTCTCAGCACAGACTGAAAGGGGAGTTTGCATGAAAAGCTAAGAGGCAAAGATCATTGCTGCTGATCAGAAAGGCCAATTCAGCAGGGACCTCTGATGAAAGCCATAAAGTCAGCAAACCATTTTGGCAATCAAGTTTGATGTCTTTTCTGAAATAACTGTAATTTTCCTTTTACTCAGGAAATGTGCAGCAGAGCTCACATGACAGGCAGCAATAATAAAGAGAAACAGAGGCACAGGTTCTCTGGAGGGGCACTTGGGGTCATGAAGGGAGTCCCAGGAGGGATTTTCAGCCACTTAATCCCCAGGTAACAATTCCACTGAACAGGAAACTGAGGTGACAGCCAAGGGTGGGATAATGTTCTCCAGCTCTAGAGAGGGCACTGCAAACTAAGCAACTCCTGCTCTCCCATGCTTAATCAGAACCATGTCTATGGCATTTTTCTGCTGCCCTCTCTCTGGAAGGGCTTTCTGATATGGGAAGAGAAGAGCTGGCAGGTTGGCAAACATTTCTGGACAACCAGGCTGCTCCTGTCCTGCTACCTTCCCTAAGACATGGAAGCTGCAAACACACCCAAAGTAACAGTGAGCCTTCAGTAACATGCCAGGCCCCAGTCATTCCATGGGGCCAGTAGGTGATTTGGGTACATCACTGGCAAGACAGGGCACATCACAACCTGGGTGACCTGACCAGCACAGCCCACTGGGATGGTCAGGTAGAGCTTTACTGTGGCACCCAGTTGGAGAAGAAAGTCCATCCCAACAAGCTGCAAGGCTGAGTCAGGATCTGAGACTTATAAAAAACGAAGCCTTTGATTGTATCAGCTGTCAGAGATGGTTTCACTGCCAAATGGATCCTTAAAATCACACAGAGCACAGGCCTTTTAAAAGAAACAATCGGTTCTCTTCTCAAAACATGCACCTGAAGAGATTAGGGAGGTTTTTATAACCCAGACAGCTCTTTATAAACAGCTACGAACAGAGATCTGCCAGCCCCGACACTGCTACTTCGATCATTATGGCAAAGAGCAATAAAGAAAAGTGTGAAACTAAGTTAGTGGGCTTTCTGTGCCTAATCAAAATTCATATTCTTGGTTTACAGAGTACATGTTATGACAGCTGGACTCATTCGTTTATAGGAAGGCACTTCTCAAATTGCTCTCAACCAACTGGCAGGCTCATTTGCTGCCAGAAAGGTAACCATCTCTCTAATTTATTAGCAGGAAGAGCAATGAGAGCTAGTAGGAACAAGATGGGAAGGGGAAAAGAGGCCAGGTTTGGTTATATTTAGTTATGTGATAGAAGACCTGCACTGCTGCTTTCCTTTAAGTGGATTCTCAAAAAAAACCACCCAAAACACTCCAATATCTGCCCACTGCTGGGGTACAAAGAAGGACAGCAAAGGCAATGGCAGGTTCTGAAATCACTAAGTGAATGCAGAGCTTTATTTATTTATTTATCTTCTTACAAGAACAAATTTATCAAAGAGGTCGTAGGGGAACTGCAGAGTTGCCAAAATGAACATCTGATCCTGGACAGATCTGTTCAACCTAAACAACTATTAACACAAAGCAGCATCCATCTGTGCACACGTTGTGCAGCAGCCCAGCAACAGCCCAAAAATTATGTTTCAGAAAAAGCTTCTTTAGAAATACAGCCACTGGAAATGCTGATAATTTCAAGAAAAGTCCTTAAATTATCCTCCTGGCAGACCTGAGCTATGCCCAAAACATATCGGCATCTTTAAAGAAAAAAGGAAACAGTTCCATAAGAAAGAGTTTAGCATGACTGAAGATTCAGATTTATACCTTGACAGAAATTTCTCAGGAAAGACAGACTGAACCACTGTGCAGACTTTAAAGGTAGCAAAAGCTGCAGTGCACTGTTTCATCTGTCAAACCATGATGTATTGTTAGAAGTGCTGCCAAGTCCTCGGACTCTCACTCTGTGCCCAGGGAAACGGTATGGTATTCCAGGTCATATCTTTCCATAACATGGAAAATGGTTATTTTCCAGCCTCAGTTAGCCATGGTGCACCAGCTGCTCATGGTGGATCTGCTTCCCACAGAGACCAGCACTCACACAATCTTATGTCAACAGTAAATAAAAAATCAGTGATTGTCATATAGGAGTTGATACTGCCTGGAGTGAGAACTCTGCAATGAAGTGCTCTATGAATATTACAAACTTTTATGGCCACAGGCTGGCCTTCTATCAGGCCTCTCTTGAAGAAGTGACCTTGGCATGCCAACTCCTGCCCTTTGGAGCAGCTCTGTGCTTCGGCTTGCGTGGCAAGGCAAGAAGGGGATTTAGTGTTTCGTCAAAGGAAATCTTTGGAGCCTCAGAACAACAAAACCAGATGATGATGTGCTATAAAGGATTGCTCAGTGCCCAGTACCAGGCTACAGGATCTGGCAGCTGCTCACAGAGCTTCCACAGAGGAGGGAGTCTACAACCAGGACTTCCAGGAGATTCAGTTTTGAAACAGCTACACTTTACCCAGCAAAGTGTACAAGGACATGATAAAGTGTGTAGTACAATTTTTTTCCTCTCAAGTTCTTCATTTCCCACAAAAACAGGATTATCTTGCATGTGGGTGAATCTCTTTTATTTATTCTCCATCAAAAGTCAAAGCTTTCCAAGCACCATCACACAGTTTGTTGCCATGGAAATGACCGTTTTGCCACAAATGGGCTCTGATCTTCATGGGAAGAGACAGCAGGAGTGAATGAATCCTAAAATGAGTTAAAGTACTTGTTTTCATGTATTTTTTATTATTAATAATGCTTAAGAGAGAACAAATATTGCATACATAGCTCAAGTTCAAAGCTATTTTCAACCTGAGTTTCCCTGACACACACCCACCATCCAGTTAAAGCCACGCTCCAGTTAAGAAAGCAAAAGGGGAAAAAAAGTGTTTATTAAAAACACTTGATCTAATTAAATTCTAAATTCTTAATGACAATGAAAAGGCCACAAGCATCTGCCACTTCCCCTAAGCAGAAATAAGAGCCGCATATTCCTTTCTAAAAATATTTTATGCAGAAATACTGGAAAGCAGACGCATTTCATGGCACGTAGTGCCAGCTGCTCCACAGCGAGGGAGGGCTAAAAAAAAAAAAACCCAAACGCAAAACCGTGCGAGCTCTTTTCTCAGCTGACTCCTCTCTCGCAGGCACACACTTCCACAAAGGCAGCCAAGGCTACTTTTGGCCATGACCTACTTTCCTGCGGCAGCGAGCAGCCCCACTGCCCTGTCAGCTGACAGCAGCGGCTCCTGCGGGATCCCAAAGGGCAGCATCCTTTATGGATACCCAGGCAGAGGTGGTGACGCCACGGAGGTCAGTGGGGCACTGTGGCAGCTCGCGGACGGAACGCGCCGATTGTTCCGAATTAAATCGTTCTCTGTCAGCGCTGGGCACCTCGTGCAGAAATGACCTACAATGCCCACGCATCAATTAGTTACACTCGCTGAACCGCTTTGGTCTGTGGCTGCACGTTCCTCTTGTTAATAAGGCTCTGACCCTGTTGGATATGCACCAGCCTGAAAAGCAATCAAAAGGGGCTCCACTGATTCTCTACCCACACATGGGTGGAGCTGGTGACAAGCAGTAAGAGCTGTGTTTAGTAAAGAGAGACTTTCCCACCCTACCAACAGCAACTGAGTAAGTGTTCAAGTGTTCAGCACTTGGGGGTTGGACCCCCTGATGGGACACACTGAATGGCCTCTGTCAGGAACACACAGAAATCCAGGGAAGTTGGTACTGGGATTGTGTGGCCAGGTTTTGGTAGTGGAGGGCTACAGTGGTGGCTTCTGTAAGAAGCTGCTGGAAGCTTCTGCTGTGTCCAGCCAGCTCCAGGATGGACATGCTGCTGGTCAAGGCTGAGGCAATCAAAAATGGTGGTAAGGAATCTGGGATAACATGTCTAAGAGGAAAATCTCTCCTCGCCCTGATCTCAACCCATGAACCCCCAGTGACATTTTCTTTCCCCTGTTTGTTGTGGAGTACAGTGAGAGAGGGGTTTCGGTAGTGCCTGGGGACCAGCCAGGACCAACACACTACATGGGGAAAAATTAACATGCTACATCTGCACTGGCTGATAACATGAGGTCAAAAATCATTCAGAGTTGGCATGGCCATTTGATGGTTTTTCATCCCACCAAAACAAGAAACACTGAGTTACCTCAAGCAGAAGAGAAAGCCAGAACAAATACCAGTATTGAAATGCAGTGTTGCCTAACAAGTACCAAACTTAGCTCAGCAACAGCAAATGAATTTTGTATTACATTCTTTGGTTCCTTCAAAGATGAGACCTGTTACATATAATTTTACATACAACTTCCCATTTTAAGAAGCCCTCTTACAATTTTCCTTGCTATAAAATCTTGCCCAAAAAAATGGGGACATGAGTTCAATGAACAGTACTGGAATAACTCCATATATAATGTTACTTATTTTAGATTTGGTTAATGGATTTAATGACGATAAAGGGCATTGGAAATCCTCAAGCCTACACAGAGGGTTTGCAATTGGAAACAGCAGCACTGTCTTAACAAGACAAGCCATCTACACATAGTTTAACACCCCATGAAAAATTTGGGCTCAGCAGCCAAGAGGCCAAAGCAGTCTCACAATTCAAAGTATTATTTCTATGTTTAATTCAACAACAAAAATGCTCAATATTTATCACAGCTGCCTACCTAATGCTAAAAAGATACCCTCAGTTCACATTCCTGGATGAAGCTGCTTTTTAACTGCAGTTTTCATGCACTGCTGAGCTAGAATGGAAATGGACACAGAAGATCCTTCATTACACACTTCTAGATCCCTGTATTTTAAACTGACACCATACGGTCACCAAAGCCTTGTCCAGATAATCATAAAAATATGCTTGATAACACACATGGTTCACAGATACCAGCAAAAATGCTGCTCCATCAGAGAGCACATTAGCAGAAATTACCATGAGAAAAAGACATGTAGCTGCACTGCAAGATCAAAACCTGCAGTCAATGCAGTCAGAAGTCTACCAATCCAGAGACCCACAGCCAAATACAGCACAGTTCAAGGAAAATAAAGCCTTGCAGAAGCACCAAAAATCTAGTCTCCAATTTTAGTGAAAAACAGGCAAGTAAAGATCTGTGGGAAACCTCATGCTGCATCTCATTTAAGGCTAGAGCGCTTCACAGCTGCTAGTTTTTCAAGTGTCACAGTTACAAAATCCCATCCAATGTGCACACTTACACCAAAACACAGCAAAGGAAAAGGAGAGACCATCTGTTCAGTCTGTAAAATCTAGATGTAAATACTTTTTTGCTCTAAGGGACGTAATGTATTAGAAATAATGGTAGACACGTTTATCTGCCTGTGCCCAGAGGTGGTTACTGTATCAAACACTGCCCACCACCACCACAGTCAGCAAGGTGTGAAGGAGGAACAGCAGCTTGGCCAGTGACTCATGACACTGGAAGGTTTTAAATGTCTTTTTTTGATAAAGCACTTGAACAGTAAGTAGAAGCAAATCTCATCTTCTTCGCCCTCACTGTTTCCCAAAGATACAGGGAATTGAAAAATAAATCCCCTTTTTAGGACAGATAAAGGCTAACTCTTAGTAGTGCTGGGTACACTGCTGTAAAACACACAAACAACTCTGGGAAAGAATGAACCAGCTATTCATGTTTGTCAGCAACAAAGGAGAGAGGGAAATTTTCAGAAAACCCAACAAAAGGAGTTATCTGTCAGGATACAACTCAGTGGGATTTTCATCCCCTTGACTGCCCCCATGTTTTATGACCATTTCGTTATGACACATGACTTCCCAGTCGTTCTTCAGGGTAGAAGTCGTGTCCTCATATGTTTCTATCCAGGGGCCTTGAAAATTTATGGTCACTAGTCAAATATTAACTCATTTAGACTGCTGACTAAAAGCTAATAATTTCTGAGGCCAATGAGGTAAGACGACACGGCTCAGTTGCTGCATATTGAAGAGTTCACCTGGCTCAAAGTGGATTCTGGCATTTGAGCAGCAGCCTGTGTCTGTTGCCCCAGACAAAAATGCACCTGGAGAGAGATGTTTAGTAACAATGGCTGTAACCACCCGTGTCTGAAAGGCTGCTATGCCCACAGAAATACAGGCAGCAACGTTCAGCTGGAAACAACAATAAAAAGAGAAAAGGAAGAACTACTGCTCATCCTGGCTAACTCTAACTTATATAAATAAGTACCTGCCTCTCAAATGACCCAGCCTATCAAAACAAAATGCAAGAAATTCTCCTTTTCTCTTCCTGTCTCAACACATATACTGAAATAGTTTTTGGTTTTACACTATCGAGCGTAATATATCAAATATTATCAAAGTATTTCAGGAAGAGATTAGAAAATATTCCCACCACTGTACCAGGCATTCACACAGTATTTACTGTGTATGATTAAGGATAACTCTGTTCAAAGAAGATATATTAAAATTTAACAGATGTGGAGAAGAATCGTGACCATGTAGGGTATGGAGAACTTAAAGGCATGAAGAACATCTGAGAGGAAAATACAAGTCTCAACAACAAAATGTCAAGAAAGCATTAAATTCCTCCGCGCCAAATACACAGCTGTAAACATTAACAGAGAGAAGTTTGCAATTTTGGCACCAATACAAACGAGACTAAGCTGGTCAAACCCAACATTTACAGAAGATATGTACCAGATGAAAAACCAGCAGCAGAAGCTCTCAGCAGCCATAGCAAGCAGAAAGCAAACACTGGTTCAAGACAGAGCACGCAGTCTGCAAAGCAGACTGGGAGAGCTGAAGACCTCAGACAGTCTTCCAGTTTTCTGTTCCTGATCATTTCACTCCTCTTCCTGCAACACACAAAAACCAAGATGGATTTGTCTGAACCATTTTTCAACAACAAAGCTTCCCTTGGCTTTATTTCTGTAACTTTGTTCTCTGCTCTGTAATAAGCTATTACTCACCCAGAACAAAACTATATTCCTACTCCACACTGAAACTTTTCTTACAAATAAACAAGAAAAAAACCCTCACTGCAAATATATAGGAAAAATATAGCAAGTTTAACAAAAGGGAGAAAAAGGGTGCAATTGACATTTAAACTTATGCAATATCCGAAGACCTGACTGAGTTGCATCAGAGAAATTAAGAAATATACTTTGAATTTCAAAGCTGAAGATGTGCTGACTTCTTCTGACATGTACGTGAAAGGAGTTCTCTAGAGAAAAATTAAAGTTCTCATTTATACATCACTCACATTACATCCAAATGAAGCCTAAAGTTACTGATCCACCTAAATAATCACTCATTTCCAAAGCCCCAAGGAGAAAACACAGCAGACTACTTGGATTTCAGGTGCTGTGCTCCGATGTTGAAGAAAAAAATAATATGAGACGGATATGACTCACTCCTGAATTCTACATAATGAAAATTATCTCAACTGGTCAAACTATTTAGCTCTTAATTAGACAGTCCCAGCACTCCAGATATGGAAAACTGATGTGGACATAGCCTCCTTGTGGAAGTCTCCACAGGATTTTCCTGCTGGTATTTTGTATCCAGACAAAAGACAAAAATGCTCAAGGTAAGCACCATCTCTTTGGAAACAGTAAGTGAAGAAAACTTTTCAAGACAAAAAGATGAAAAAGCACAAGGAAAATCTGACTCCTGCTTCAATGTGCCATTTTTAGATGATCATGAGAATCGTGAGGTAACATTACCACCAGGTTACAGAAAGGTCTCAACAAACACTCTGAAAATGAATCCCACTGAACATTATCTATGGCTGTTGCATTTTCCTGATAGTGTTCACTGGTACACTGCCCTGAAAGAGGGCACCTTCAAACCATAGGGTTTTGTCTAATGACATCCATTATTTGCTGCTCATTATCTAGAAACACACCTGGAACAACACAATTAAAGCAGCAATCTGCAGTAAATTACCTCCCAGGCCATATGAACTGAGTGAAAAGCCATTGTCACTGTTGATTTAGCCAGTAAGGATCACATGAAACTGGAACTTCTCCTCCTCCCAGTTCAGGCCCGAGATTTGCTCCATTTGACTCAGGGTTGGATGAGTTTTGTCTGTGCCTGTGATCTCGACACCTCTGACTCAGTAATGTGTGAAGCTCATCCAACCCACTTTCAGGAATCCATTCCTGAAACACAGGGACCTCACACTGATTATGTGACAGAGGTGGAAAGCAATTTGTACTGAACCATAAAGCCCTGGCTGGAACTTAAACTGTACTTAAACACCTGTTTCTACCTCGTCTTTCCCACATTCCTCACACATTACAGCTTCTTTATTCAGAATATTGCAAAAGTAGAAAAAAACACCTAAGCCCTGTTTATCATTATGTTCACTCCCCAGGTGAAGAAACAATTATCAATGTTTTCTATTTCTATCTCTGTGCTTTCAAAACACCAACATGGTAAAAACACTTTCATGTTTAAGGAAGTTTCACCTTTGCTCAAATTTCTGCATCCTTTTCAGACAGGATTTCCCTTACTTAGATAGCCAAAGACTTTTTTAGTGCATTTAAAAAAAGCATTGCAAGGTTGTTTGTTCATTTTTTAAGTGGGATTAACAAATCAACAGTAAAAGAAGTAATCTTCTTCATATCTTTGTCATTAAACCAGATCAACAAGCTTCAATGCAAAACCAGCAACTGATTTCTATGGGCTCTATAAGACTCACTGAAATCTACTTGACCAAATCGAAAAGAAATCAGGATTTCAACAACAAAATGAAGTTACAACAGCCACCAGCATTTGGAAGATAAATATATTTAAGGAATGCATTTGAGAATGATTTTCCAAGTTTTGAAATAACAGATTTAGTTGCATTTTTTTTCTTTTGTGGGTAAGAAGTTATATGTTTTGAAAGTGCCTGTAGTTATCATGGCAAGCATAATCTTACCAACCTTACTTCAAACAAATGATTGAAAAAAAGGGCACTGTAAGCAGTGCTGGAGGGAGGAGGTGTCCACTGCAGGCTGTCATTGCTGCAGGGCATTGCAGGTACAAGCTCTCTGGTGCTTCCAAAGCCTGGATCAGACAGGCTTACTGCAGGAGCCAGGCACCTGTACTGCCACAATTATTTGATCACGTTAGTCATAATTTCACCCCAAGTCACCTTTATTTGGTAAATACAGGATTAAAGAGTGTGGGAGAAAAATAGCAAATATTTATATTGCACACAAAGCAAAGCTTTGTGTCCAGCTCTCTCTTTTTAAAAGGCAGATGTCTGACTGGGAAAAGTCAGGGATTTTTAGCCTTCTGACTCCAAAGCTGGTTCTCATTTTCCATGTCAGTGGCTCTGCCTTCTATTACTTCATCCTATGCACCAGACTCCTCTTTATGGTTATCTTCAGAGGCAGACAAAGCAAAAGGCTTTTCTAACCTCTAAAAACCCTCAGAATTTATAAAAAATTCCTTCTTAACATAGTGAAAAGCTAAAACCTTGTGACACTTAAGAAAATGCCCTCTCTGCCCTGCAGGTCTGGATCCTAACCTTGCATGAGACAGGGCACAACTCAAATTCTGTTCTGTCTCATTCAGACCAGAAAGAAATGGGACTCTCAGTCTCATAAATCCACCCCACAGCATCTTCAGGTCTCCTAACCTGACTCATAGGCCAGGGTAAATTAACTGGGCTGAATCAAATTAACTACCTTTCCAGTGTCCAAAAGAATTGAATTCCCACAGAAAAGGGGGAACCAGGAACAAAGACAGGAGCTACTTCTGCGACAAGGGAACAGAGCTATTTGCTCAAGGTTACAGAGTCTTGATAGGGGCTGAAAGTACAGCCACAACAATCTGGCCTGCCCACACACAGTCAGAATATCACTGAACCAGAGTGGAAAAAATAGGTATTGACATCAGACACATTACAATGCACAGGAGGAAAAATAGCTCAGCCCACATAGAACATATCCACGCAACAAAAGAAAAAAACCCCAACAATTTCCTTGAAATTCCTGTCAAAAGGCACGCTGATCTATCATCTGTTCATATTTGAGATTCCAACCAACCAGACATGCTCTGGCCAATCTCACTCCTTGAATCAGGTATCCTGAGCCCAGCTGGCTGCCTTGTGCGGACACGCTAGTCAGGCTGTCAGAACGTCACTACATGAAACATCCTGGCAAGCCTGCAACTCTCTGCAAGCCCAAGAAGCCAAAGTGCTGTTGTCAGTAAAAAGGAATGAGCTAACTATCACTTTCTGCTTTATTTTTTTGCAATTTTAGCATAAGGACAAGCCAGGGCAGTGTCCTGACAAAGCTGACAAAAAAAGTGAGACAATGCCAACTGACAGACTGTAGTTCAGCTGTGAGAAATGCACTGCTCCTTCCAAGATGATTGGTGTAGCAATAGAACAAGCTACAAACATTTTTTTACCACAATGCATTGTTAGGAAGGAGGGGGGAGGGGAATAAATCTAAAGTTACCTTCTAGAATAGCTCATGGTAAATTCTAGACAAAGGTCAAGAGTGATTTGCATTGCAGCATTTCTTCAAAAACAAAGGCTAGTCCAATAGTTTAAGATTCAGAAGAATCAGAGAAGTCTCTTGTAGATCAGTTCACAGACATCCAATTAATAAAAGCCTAGCACAGTCCTATCCCCTGGAGCACAGCAAAGATAAATATATTAATGACTGCAAAGCTCTCCAGTTCTCCACTGAGGGGTCCACTTCAGAAATAAGACAGCTAGACAGAACTAGTGAGTGCCAAGAGTGCACCATTAACATCCAATTTCCAAGCAGTCTATTGACTTCTCTAAAGCATCTGTCCTGTAGCAAACCACAATTAGAGAAGTACAAGCCACAAAAGGTTTCATTACTATTTTTTACTTCGAGGCAAACAAATGGAAAAATTCTCCAGAGCCTCATCACCAACCTGTGCAAAGTAATTTCATAAGTTAGTGTACACAACATGGCACTGCAGCCAATCTGGCTCAATTCCTTTCTAAACAAACCCAGAGTCTTGAGTTTCTCCCAATCACCAATTCATTGCCAAAGACACTTTCTGATTTCCATGAGCAAGCTGCACAGGGGACAGAGGGTGCACACACAGAGACAGATTCAGCAGAGGACAGAACAGCCCAGAGATGCACAAGCTTAATTCACTGGCTTCCTCTGCCACCTACCCTGCCTTATTCCAGCACTCCTATCCCATTCCTGCCCAATGTCACCCTCCTCTTCCAAAAACCTGAGATACCTCTCTGGGAAACAAAGTTTAAATTACAATCCTTCTTGCAACCCCACTCTTCAACTTAGAGCTCCAAAGGGCTGGATTCAGCAGGGCTGTGTGCTATTCTGGAGAACAAATGCCTCCTTCTTCTTCCAATTGGTCTGGAACACCTTGATCCTGTGGAAGAGGGAGCTGTACACCACCACCAAGAGGGGGAAAGAGCACCAAAAAGGGCTCCCAAGACAGTGATACAGAGGAAAAGGGGGGGAATGCACATTGAGGAGAGCTGGGAAAGCTCTGGAAGAGCTGGAAAAGCAGATCAACTACAGAAGCACAAGTCTGGTAAACTAAGAGGTGTCAAGGCCTGACTTCATTTAAGCATTTATGGTTCACCTAGTATATTCTGCACAGTCTCCCTCTCTCCATTACACAACACCATCAGGCACTTCCTGCTTAGTGTCACTCCTGCATTTCTTGCTTTCAAGTGTTTGAGTCTTTGCAGCAGCTTCTCACGCTGCTTCATGTAAAAAATATTGTATTCTTAGAATTTATCTGTATGTTTTGCATAGTTGCTCTCTGAGAGAGAATTTGACTGATGGTCACAGTGACCAATGGAGTCAGGAGACTGTAACCCCCTTGGGCCAATCTCGGCCCTCTGTACAAAATGTATATAAGCTATTGGAGTCAGATAATAAAGAGCCTTCCATGTGTGACCCTGCTGCTGCCTGCTGTCCTCTGTGAAGGTCCACACCCACGTCACAACGTGTCGCCCCTCTAAGGGCAGGGTAACAGCTTAGCATTCACTCAAAGCAATTTTAAACCACACCAGGGTTCACAGTCTGCCATGAGCTGCTCTGAGTGAAAAAACTGATCTGGTAACACCCCAAAACTCCTAACCAAGGCAGAGAGCAGCAAGGTGGTGACAGGCTGGCAAAAACAAACGAAATAGCAGTAATTCCTTCTCAACAACACACTGCCCTCTTCACCTGTGAAGACCTTCACCCATTTCACCATTACACAAACACACCTGCAGGAATATATGAAGTCTCAGACAGGCTGTTCATGTTTAGAGTTTGGAATGTTTTGTATTTAGTTTCTCCTCGTATGTGCCTGACGGGAAAATCTTTAATCAAACACAAGATACCTCAGAAGGAATCCCACAGCCCAGAGCCAGAGCCAAACCTCCCAAACCTGGGCAATGGCTGCCACCCAGTGCCTGGAAAAGTTACTGCACATCGTGAGGGAAAAGACAAATCTCAACTCGTTCAAGCAACAGTTTCTGCTTAAAAATGTTTTACAGTGTTTTACAACGTCATGCTGCTACAGAAAGTGATCCCTTCATAATTATCATTTATGCAGTAAAAGTGGGGAGAAACCCACAAAGGTTTCCCTCACAGTGAACCATCATGACAGAAGCTTTCTGAAACATACTGTCAGGAACTAAAAAGATTTTGTGGTGTAAGCTTACCTACTATTCATAATGTCAGCTATTAATCTCCTTAATCTGCATGATGCCAAATATCCTTTGGGTTAGGAAACATTGCTGCAAGTTTAATCCCAGATGGAGAGGTGCCAGCCCCTTGCCCTGCAGGGACCAGAATTCTGCTTACACGAGGCAGCAGTGGAGTCTTTTCCATCAATAACCAGTAGGCTTTCTGGGCAGCACCAGCATTAACAACAGCTCATATTTCCACCTGTACAGATGTTCATTATGCCACAGCTGGAAGGCAGGCCAGATACCCTGGGAGTTCATACAAATGAACCACTCACTTCTGCTCTACTTACAATTATATTACAAAAAATAAATAGAGGTAATGCTCTCCTTTCTTCCACACACCTTCAAAACTGCACTCCCATTCAACTTCTGCTTTCACTAAGGCATTATTGTTTCTCTAACACATGAAATTAAAAACTGAGCATAAAGAAAGCAAAGACATGATGTGAATCCACCCATCATTACTTACTTCTCCTGTGATTGGATTGGTTCCATATTTCTTTATCCAAGGTACAATGCTCCTGAAAAGAGAAGGGATAAATAATTCATGACAAGCACCATCGGAAACCTCTGCTGATGGCCATAACTGTTTTTGACAACTTGCTAAGACCAAATGATGATTACACAGCTGTAGCCAGTTCAACACCACAAAAATAAAGCTAAGTACAGACAGGAACTTACAGGATGTCAAAGACTGTCCCATCTGGTGTGCAAACTGGGTATTCAAATGGCTGCAGAGACAAACTAGGAAAAAGAGAACACAATCTTGTTAGCAAAACCAGCTGGGAATCACAAGGCAACTGGCAATCACATTCAGCATCCCCTGCCAGGGGGGATAATCCTGGCAGCTGTAAGCTCACAGGTATGGAAGGCAACTTCCTGAACTGCCCAATTTACAGGGATTTCTAACCCACTTCTACCAATTCTCTTCCTTCATTCCTGCACTTCAAGCAGTGAACTCTACACAGAAAAAAATAGCAGAAATATTCTCCAATCTACCTTAACCTCCGTTTTAG
This sequence comes from Sterrhoptilus dennistouni, assembly GCA_013397095.1. Lineage (NCBI taxonomy): Eukaryota > Metazoa > Chordata > Aves > Passeriformes > Zosteropidae > Sterrhoptilus > Sterrhoptilus dennistouni. The sequence continues at coordinate 215,085 of VWZU01015139.1, forward strand.
CAAGATGAGTGACTGGCCAAGCCCATTCTGAGCAGGGACAAGGAGATCTGAGCCCTGATGACACAGATTTGAAAGACTGGGATGTACACAGTAACTGCTCTGCATTATTTCCTCACTTGTGTATCCTTTCAGCCATCAGCTCCAATCCCTGCAGACACTGATCATGGGTCATGCAGACCCTGTTTCAGTTCTTATTCAACTTTTTCTTGCCACACTTAGTGCTACAGCAGGCACAAGTCAATGAAAGTAACTGCCCCAAAAGAACATGGCTTTAGTTCAGCGTCAACAGCCTGATAAATAGATGTGTCATTAAATAACGATAATGTAAATTTGTTGTCTTACCTGCAGTGATCAAATGATAAACGTCTAAAATTGGTTCGTGGAAGGTCTGTTTATGGAAAAAGAAGACCCACACAACAGTTTTTAATAAATACATGGTATTCTAGGTAACAGAGAAACATTTCAAAGTTACATATTGCTACATAAACGGCCGCAAGTTACTGGTGACAAGGATAAGCACCCTAAAGCTCGCGAAACTGTAAGTAAAATTTCTGAAGTGAAATTACACTGCCGGAAAAAGACCAAACCAGAGCTCTGACAGACAGACAGAGCGAGAGCGCTGAGTTCAAACGCGGCAATGAAGGCTCAGGCTCTGCCCCGGCGGAGGGCGGGGACCTCCCCCGGCCCGGAACGTGCCATTCCCCAGCAGTACCCGGGCTCAGGGCGCTGCCCGGGGCTCAGAGCTCGGCCCCG
>VWZU01015139.1:216110-241988 GCA_013397095.1 Sterrhoptilus dennistouni
GGCGGGATCTCAGGGCAGCCCGCCAGGGATTCCGCTTCGCTAAAGTGTCTTTTCTTGCCTGGAATTTAAAGTCTTTGTAGTCCTGATCTGTTGGGCAGTGACAGAACTTCCCAAGAAAAAATGGGTAGAAAAATCTACTTGGGTGTCTTATATGGATACAGATCTTGACTAAAAGTATTTCAGTGTCTTTCAAAGACTTAACGACAAAGAATTGGCTGTCCTTTAGCTAATTACCTTTAAATACCTTTAAAGAGCCTTCATTACAAGACTAGTATGAACAACACAAGGCTGAACAGAGGATGGTCAGAGCCCAGAGCCCTTGTCTTTAGCAGGAGGAAACAGCCAGTTGTCCTGGAGCTTTCACTTATCAAACACCTCCAAATCCATTCACGCTCCTTTTCTCTTTTCTCACTAAACCATCACCCTGGCAGCTGCCTCCACAGAGCCACTGGAGTGACCTCCATGGAAGTGGACGGCCAGACTCCCCCTGACTGCACCAGGCTCGCCCCAGGAGATGTTCAGCTCCTGCTTTAATCCTTTTCAGCTGGTCCTTGGCCGCATTCATGAGTACAAGGTGAGCACAACCTGCTCTGCTTGCAGGGGGTTAAACAAAACAATTTCTGAAAGTCCATGTTTCTATGTTGTTACAGTTCTCCTCTGAGGAACAGAATGCTTGTTCCCATGACTATACTCTAATTGGCAACAGCATATGAATTATTTACATTACAACTAGTTCTCACTATTAGTCTCTTTCGCCACAGCAGAACGCTACTCCTTGTCCTGGCTGAGGGTGAAGGATATTGTTTGTTTGATGTTTAGGGGAGAAACTGCTCTTTTACAAAGGTTTAAATACACTTAATCATTTTGATTCTCTTACTCAAAAACATTTCAAAGCAAGGCATTGAGTCACACCCAAACAGCAGGGCCTGCAAAGAACCAACACCTTCACTTGCTCCTTTCCCAGCACCAAGTACACCCTGGGAAAAGAAAACAACTTGATTTGTTTCCAGTGGAACTTCAAAAGCACTCCACAAGGAATGTGGCCATAAGTGCAGAAAGCTCCTTTCCTGCTGCAGGGCAGGCACTGTGGTCAGGGCTGAGGGAGCCTGTTTGGCTCTGTGTGAGATGATGAGCCTTCTCACACAGCTCCTGCTCCCTGCTGAGATGGGCTCTGGAGGCAAATGCTGTAGCTGTCCACAGACACCAGCAGCACTTGTCTCTGATCACACTGTCAGAGGAAAGATAATCCAGACAGAATTATTTATTTCTAGACACCTTACCATGATTCAGCCTGTGTTGACATTCCTGGAGCTGCCTGGGCCCTTTGTAATAATTCAAGACCATGTTTTTGCTTTTTGTTTTTTTTTAACCAATGCAATGTTCTTTTATTTTGTACTTACAAAAAGAGCCACCCCATTGTATCCCTCCCCCTCCCCCCCCCAAATGCCTTTTACAAACATTGAAAAATTAAAAACCTGATGATGACATGTTAATTTGGTAGAATTACTTTGAAACATAGCCTTTGAAATTAAACTCCTACAAGATGACTTTGTAGTGATAGCCTGATTATTGGCCAAATAAAATTCCTTATTACAAGTTAGCAAATTCTAGTACAAAAATAGTCCATGTGTTAGAACAGCCTCTTATTATTATTATATTCACAGGAAAGAGTCTATTGGCTGCATAATACCTTAATATTTATGAAATTTCTTTTTACGTGGCTCATTCATCTAATTCAATATAGTGTTGAGCCTCAATAAATCCTCAGGCAAAAACCCCTAAACAGGGTTAAATATGCTGTTCAGTGTACTCTGAAGTACTGTGCTTTTCACAGGACATCCAAGAAACCGCACAAACAGTTCTCAGCTAGTTTTAATATTAAATGAGATCCAGATCCAAAAGGATCCCCCTGAAGTACATATCCATGACTTTCCAGAGAAACAGAGGTCACAGCTTCAATGGTCAAGTTTCACTTGGGAAACTGTCGAGCTCCTCCACTCAGCATTTCCAGGAATCTGCTGGGACCTCTGCAGCACAGCCCTTCTCCAGGAGTGTCCCCGCTGGCCGGGCTCTCGCTCCTCTTTTGTCTCTGGGTAATGCTGTTCAGCAGTTTCTCTCGGACCAGGCCCCACAGGGAAAATCTGGGGACATGTTACTTGTCTCTCAAGATGTCCAGCTGCTCTTGATACTCTGTGAAAAGCCTCTGGAAGCGGAGGTTCTGTCCAATAACAGGAAGAAGCTCTTTCAATAGTTCTCTCTTCCGTAAACCCTGCACAGAAAACACAACAGCATCCTCAGAATCTATTATTTGTTATCATTAACATGTTCCACAGAGCTCTCTAATATTCATGTCCTTTTTCCTGCCTAGAGAGAGCTGTGTATTTATTTTCTCACTCTGCTTTCATGACTCCCAGAATAAAAACTGTCGTTACATTTCTCATGCAGCTGGAGCAGCCTCTGCAGTTCCAGACTCCAGGCTGTGTTCTGGGAAGGAAGACATGTCTTTGGCATATCCCTGTTTCAAAGCTGCTGTTCTGAACAATGTGGAGAGCTGAAAATGCAACTCTCCTTTATCCGTGTGATACTCAAGACAGCACCAGAGCTCACACTGGGGCAACAAACATTTTTCTGTGGTTTACATGGAATAAATCTCAGTGCCATGGGAGAAAGCCTGTTTATGTGATCAGAGCAGAGCATGGAAAAAAAAAATAACCTGTAATTTTTACAGGAAACTCTTCCTTGTTCTTCATTAAACTACTATCAGGACTTACCATAACTGTTGATTCCCACTGACTTCCAGCTGAGTAATGGACTGGACCCAGTAAATCCTTGCATAATTCTCGCAAACGATATTCAAACCCTGGAGACAGTCAGAAATAAAATCAGATTTGACAGCACTTCACTACATATAACCACTCCACAATGTAGCAGACAACATTCAGGGAAGAATTACAAGTATTTGGAATAAAATAAAGCCCAAAACACTGATTTCTGGAAAGTTATATTACTATTCTTACAGAAATTATTTGGAAATATAAGATGATTTTTAGAGCTCTGAACAGTCTTACTTAAGGTTCTCAAAACCAAACCCACTACTAAAGATGATCTACATCAGGGAGAAAAACTGAAGTCTGAAGTAATTACTCCAGCTTGTTTTAAGAGCTGTCCTGATCTCAACCTCACTCTCCCCTCCCACACAAACATACCAGCTTTTAAAAAACCAAAACATCTTTAATAAAACCACACACAGTTTCCAGGCCACCTTTATTTACCCAAAAATCTGAGGGGGGAATTCCCTTGCAAGAAACAAAGTCTATTCAAGAATGACTTGCCAATTAAAATATATTAGATCAAGTATTTTATTGGATTATAATTCAGTAGATGTTGAAATAATCATAAGAATAAAGGGTCAATAACTGGATGTGCAATTTTCAAAGTTCAGCAGCTCTAGAAGACTGGTGAAGCAGCAATACACATCTGGCAAAGCAGTTTTGTGACATCCATCCATCCATGGCAGCAACATTTAGAGGTGCCAGAGGAACCCAGTGCATGCAACAGAGGTTCTCAATTGGTGAAGGCTTTTAAAAGTACAACCATCTCTTGAACATATGACCCAAGGTGAATATTTTAATTTAACTGGGGAAGGACAGAGAGAACCACATGAAGTTCGACAAGCTCTCTTGTTAAATAAGGTAAGGGTCAAAGGGCAAGAATTAATGGGTTTGATCTTAATTCTGCCAACACCTATTAGGTGGCATAACGTGAACCATTTCATTTCCCTCTGTGCAGAATGATTATGCAGGGTGAGGAGTAAGGCTGAATTAACACAAAGGGAACTACTAAATTATGAATGCAGACAGGCAGAGATGCAACAGAGATCTTTAGAATCCAAAAAGTATAAAGTCAGTTGGTTAACCTTGTTTAACATAATAGCATAGAGATAAAGCGTATTCAAATATTAAAACAGACACAAGGAACCTTCCTTGTGTGTTTCTTTTCTTACAGAATTTAACACATGGAAATCACTAGTAGAGGCAGTTGGAATTTTAGAATGTAAAAAAAGAATAAAGTGCAAGCAATACAAGCAAATTCTCTGCAATTTTATGTGCTTGGGTACAAAGTGTACCCAAGCCAGAGACTGAGCAACCCCTCCATCTCCCATCAGGCAGCAATTGAGGAGGGTTATGCATTTTACACAGTGCTGCTGCTTTCCCTCAAACATCTGTAGCTGCTGCCAGACAATACCTAGACAATGCCTGACAGAGCACTGGGCTTTTTTACAATGCAATTGCCATTATTGGAGTCTGCAGATGGCACTGCCTCCCCAGCCCATGGTCTGTTCCCAGTCACTGTGTCAAAACAGGACTCCTGAGGACTGAGCAAATGCAATTTGGTTTGGTTTTAAGCAAAGCAGAAGCCAAGTGCTAAAAGGAGGATGTTAAGGGCAATCATACATATACATGGCATGAACAGACTGTTTTTTAGAAGCCCATCAGAGCTGCAGAGAAGTAGCAGAGCCTGGCAGGTCTCACCTTCATTAACTAGGTACCGTGCATAGATAAGGAGCCAGTGGTGATATTCGTGACTGGATTGTAAGATAAGTGCTGCTGCTATCTGGTTCTCCAGGTATGCAAGTGTTGTCTCTTGTTGCACTAAATGAGGCATGGAGAACAATCTTGCAGCTTGCCTTCCTGAACTGCAAAACCAAAAAGATTAATGTGCCATAAAATCAGATAAAAGTTTAAGGAATACATCTTTTTGTAGCACTGGCTATACTGCACTGATCTTTTAGAGGCACACAAGATATAAAGTTAAAGCATTTTAAGGATTTCTTGCATATCAACACATAGTCATAAGAAAGCTAATTTGAAAAGAAGTAGCTAGTTATTAGAAGTTTTTTCAAAAAGGGAATTTTTCATTCTGTTATTGTCTCTCTCTCTCAAAAAGAGAGTGTTATTTTTTTATATTTCAAATGCTTTTCACAACGAATTCCCTTTCCCCTCGAGAGAACAGCAATAAAATCACAAAACTCTACTCTTTTTTCTCTCCAGAAAAAAACTAAACTTGGAGGTGAAGGGCAGAAATAGCAAAGAAATCTGCCTGGGAAATCTAATTCAAATCTAAGTGAGGATGGGCTATCAAGCTACCTACAGGAATCTGCTCTGGCTCACACAATTCCTTGGTGATATTTTCACATGTTAAAAATACTCACTAGATGACTAATATCTCAACTTTCTCAAAGACTTAAATATTAAATAAATAATAGATATAAATAAATACAGATTATTTGAGGCCAACTGAACTAACTCAAAAATTGGAGGCCTACTCCAGAAAGCTGCTAAACTAAAAATTAAAACGCAAAATGTAAAAACATGCAGTTTAGCTAATGAAAGTATAACAGAATTGTCCAATGCCTTACCCATCCAATAAAGAGGAGCCTTAAAACTATTATATTTAGAGCATGTTTTCCTGCCTCCAAAACAATCTCATAACAACATTAAGATACAGACTATAAGCACGCAAAGGATTAAAAAAACCACTGTCCATTGGCATTTCAAGAAGTAACTCAGTGGTTGAGGCCTGCGAATGAAGAACATGACAAAACCCAAACACGAAGGTGATACGCGCGTACTTTGATGTGCGTCCCTGTATGACAGCCAAGGGCCCAGAACACAGCATGGCTTCTTGGGATGGCAAACTAGTCCTGAAGTCTGCACATTGTGCTAGAGAGTCCTGTTTGTCAGAAACAAGATTCCTGAAAAAAAGCAAACAGCCAAGAAATGAGTCTGAGGAGTGCAAACAGCAACGTCAGCAGATCCAGCTCTGTTCTGCCTCAAAACCTGATTTGTGTTTTCACCAAAAAAATATTACTGAAGTGGCTCAAGAATTCCAGGGACCCTGATTATGCCCACTACATGTCCAAATTCTGCTTGTGCGGTGTCCCTCCTACCCCCAAAGTTAAAAATATCAATTACATAATACAATTTACCATTAGTTTGGAAAGGAATTAACTCTCTCCTTGCCATTTTACAATCTAATAAGACACCATGACCCAGAATGATGCCTGGAGTGGACACAGGTAATGACTTTCTCATTAAGAACTTGATTTTACCTTATGTCAGGTCTCCCCCCCCTCACCAGACACACACACATTGATGATCTTTTCCATAATTATGGCTATCCCTTCATATGGAGGGAGCTGACATTACAGCTCCCATTCCCACAGCTAATTAAGGATATCATCTTCACTGGCTTGAGATGCCAGGAGAAAGAGTGGCTCAAAGCAATGCTAAGTTTAGACTTCAGACAGCACAGGGGTAAAATGGTGCAAATATTTAAAATACTCTTTACTGCTTTATCATGTTTAAATTTGTATGATGACTAAAGGCATTGCTCTTTTATGCATTTCCCAAGCTGTGGTACAAACTAAGAAATGGCAGCAAATTCAGAATTATGGCTGAGAGCCTGTCCTCTGCTCCTTACTCCCTTAATAAAAAGAGCAAACAAGGTATTTTTCCTTTTCCAGAGGATTTGCTTCGAGTAGTTGAATAACAACAATTATTCTAAGGAGGAGTTAAAACAATAAGCCCTTTCATCCAGCAGGCTCATTACACTAATTACTACAATTATATCAGGATAACAACATGTTATTTTTTTCTTCTTAGGAAGACAACAAAGAACCTGCTTTGGAAAGACACTGTAAATAATTTAACCATGGAAATTTTTCATAGCAACTTATGCCTTCCCATGGGGAAAGCCTATCTGATCCCCAACAAGACACAGACTCTTGTGTAGCCTTTTCTTGTGTTTAGTAATGACTCTTCCATGACTCTGAGGTAGAACAATTTCCTCTCAGTACATCAGAACATGTCAGTTCCTCTGAGTTGCCAAAGCAGGAAATAAGCCATGACTTACCATGTAGAAAGAGAAGGATTAAAGCAGTATGCCTTCCCATCAGACATGCTCATGACAGGAATTCCATGCTGAGTCAGCAAGATCTGAGAGACAGTTGCATCACTTCCTGCAAGTCAAATCAGACCAAAGTGTTTCTTTTGGAGTCTTGCCTAAGACTCATAATGGTAAAAAATGGCATCCACCATTAATTACCAGAAAAAGGTTCAATGTTGTTCTCAACCAACTGATAGGAAGGTCAAAACACAAGCTAATGATGGCAAGCACCAGGCTCAGTGCAGTAGCATTAACATCAATTTTGCAAAATACATTATCAATCTTGATGCTGCAAATTATACAAAACATGGGCTTAATCAGGAGCATTCTCCTTACCTAGGGAAAATCTTCAGCAATTCTGCCATGTCTTTTGTAACCCAAGAAGTCTTTAGCTTTCTTTTCCCCATTAAGTTAAAATGAAAAACCCCAGCAGATTTAGAACAGTGTGCTCTCTACCAGCACAGTATAAATGGGATAGCTGGAGTCTCATTTCCAAGTATGTTCCAAGCCCAGGGCTTGTGCATGCAACTTCTAATGACGACATTTGCAAACTACTAATACAACTAATTTCTAGCTAGTTTGGATTAGTACAGTATGGGTTAAAGATAAAACAGAAGCTAATGTACTCTGAGACATTGCTTTTTTGATGATTTGTGCTGTGCCAGATATTGCAGTGATTGAAACTGAAGATTTTTAAGTAATGAATCAGAAGATAATCAGTAGTTCATCACTGAAACAAACGTGCAAATTACACAGAGAAATTGCTGTAATAGCAGATTTATATTAAGTATTTATTTTGTGATCTTCACTACACTGAACTTCTACATTCAGAAGCAAGGCAGACTATAAGCTACAGAATTTCACACAAGTTTGCTACTCACTGATATTGTCATCACTGTTATTTCAAGAACTTCCCTTTTTTACACAATAATGAATGGAAATTATTTGTTTAGGCTTTTCAGGTTTCATAAAATTTCAGCATATTTTATAAACGGCACTAAACAGTACAGGTGGGCTCAAAGGTTGGTAATTAAAGAACTTTTTATTACCTGAAAATATTGTTTGCAAAGACTCATCTCTAACAATGGCTATCTGCTTGTGAACATCCCTGAAAAAGACAAAATAACAAGTCTGCAGTCAACAAACAACTGAAAACTCCAAAACCTTTTAGCAAATGCTCTTCTTCACTACCCATGACAAAGTGGGGGGTTGGGGAGTTTGTTTAGGGATTTTTTTTGCTTTGACATTTACTTCATTGCTTCAACAAAATTATTTTGGCAAACTCAAACCCCTTATGGCAAGACAGAAGTTAATAGCAGAGAAACATTTTTATGGCTCTTTACCAGGAAACCTCATCACAACAAAGCAAATAGTGAGGATCCAAATAACTCCTTTAGGAGCTCTGACTTGCCTGAGACATTAGATTGAATTCAACAACTGTCAATGAGTTACCAGTGTTTTTATCTTGGCATCTCGAAAATGGCTGGAGTACTTTGAAACTCATGTCCTTCATTGGTTAAGTGTGACGGAAAATGGAAATATCCATACTCCTCTTCCCCACCCCTCCCATTCCATTCCACATGCATCACAAGCACTCAAGCTAGTGACTTCTAGCTGATTCTTTATCTTCACTCTAGAATGAAGTTCAGTACTCCGGACTGTCCTAGCACAGAAACAGCATTCTGCTGAAACAGAAACAGTCCTGCCCAGTTAACTCTGCATATTCTATTCAAAAGTGGACTTGTGGTCAGACCTGTTGTGGTTGAAGCTCCTGTCTCAACAGCAGTGCAGTGACACAACTGAAGGTACCTATGAGCACGGCCTGAGCCAGCTGCTGCAGCCAACGTGGCCCTTACCAAACAGAGAGCGTAGCAGCAGTGGTGAGAGCCATGATGCAAGAACCTGTGCAATGCAGGGTGGAAATGGGTGTATTCAATATTATAGGAGGAAGAAGGCGACGACCACAAGCTGAAAATACTGACAATGTTCGTTTCTCACAGGCCACGGTTACAATCTCACTGGAAAAAAACAAAAAAACAAAAAACAAACAAGAGACATTTGCATGTTGTCAAAGGCAAGTAGCATTTAAACAGGCTGTATTCTTAAGCTATCATATAACTTGGGTAAATTCTCAAAAAAAAAAATTATTGCAGCTTTAAGAAAAAATTTCAATACCAAGAGGAGAAGTGATAAACTAAACAGACCAATGGGCATAGCTGGAAATATCAGTAAAGTTTTTGGTTATACACAAGCTCTCCCTCAAGCCTCTACTTGTATTTAGCTTTAAAATCTGCTGCTTCTTTTTCAGACCTAGACAGAGCTCAGGCTTCAGAAATACACTTTCAGTTTAAACTCTGAATTTGCAATTAGGCAAACTTGAGAAAAAATAAGAGAAGAAATAGCAGAAGACTCAGGAAAATACTTTGACATGACCAAACACACCATTTTAAATTTTTCATTCTTTAGGAGTTAGCAGTTGAAAACCTGTCACTTATGATTTAGTCACCTTTAATGAAGAAATTTAAAGGAGAAATGTAAAAATACAGGAAAATAGTTGTAACTGGCTAATGTGAATTGTGATGTTCTAAGACTGCATGGAGTTAATACTTGAAGCAAAACCTGAGACTAAGAGCAGTGCACACTTTCACCAATAAATATTTATTATGAAAAGTAACTGTAAACTGTACTTTAGTACACCTAAAAATATCTTCTGGCCTTCAGGTCCTCCTTCCTCCAAAAGATATTCTCTTACCAGCTGCCTGCTGCAGCGAGGATTCGACTGGTGAGGACTGTCTCCCACTCCTTTCCTTCTCGGTTACACTTTAACCTGCTCAACTTTGAGCCCCCCACTGTGGTCATTTCATTCTCCACTTCAAGGTACATTGATGGATCTGAACTTATCTGAAATACAAAAAATAAAATAATTTTTGGAAGAGGAAAGAAACTACTCAGAAAAGCAGCAAGTACTATCAGAACCAAAACAATGCTGTCTTTAAGAACAGATTTAAATATGGCATTCTCTGTTTAATGTGGCTTCAAAATATACCGTGGCACTTTCAAAAGAAGCAGACCTCTGAAAATCAGCCTTGCCTAAAACACAAGTAATTTCTTTGTATTTGAAGCACAAACATAAGGAAAGGCTGTGCTAGTCTGTCTCTGCTTCCTAATTATGGGCACCAGATCAAGTCTGTATGTGCCCAGTCTCCCCACAGTCTTGCAATTGGAACCAGACTACCTGAACACACCTAAAAACTGTTTCATAAATACCTAAAACATTACTATTTGCCAGCCTGCTCAGATGCAGAGCACCTCCAGAGGGCTCTCAGAAAAGCCCTGGTTTCACTCCTCAGTGGTGTATTCCCAAGAGCACTGCAGTAACAGTGCAGCAGCCACTCCCCCCAGAGACTCTTATCTCCACCACACACTGGCTAACCAGGAGGGGGGACTGATGAACCAGAGGTACTCACTCCTCTTTGGAGTTTAGCTGGCTCAGAAGTGTCCTATTTTTAGCTGATTTGCTATTATCTTTACTCATACAGACATATTCTTAGAAGCTAAAGTGTTACCATCTTGCTTGCTTGAACAAATACAGGCATTCAAACGCTCACGCATCACAGGATGTGAATAACCTTAGGATATTTAAAAGAAAGCAGGATATTTTTGTTTGTTTTTAAAGTATGAAGTGTTTTTCCTTATAATCCACTTACTTGCAAAGTAAACGTTTTCTGTGGGATTGGGGTTGGCAGTTTAAGTGCTAATGCTGGTGCAGAGATGCAAGCAGCATCCTTCTCAGAGGCCAGTGTAGCTGGGGACTGGAAAAAAATTGCAGAAATAGTTACATTTTTCTACTAAAAAAAGTGAAAACCAAATATAGTCTACCAAATAGACTGACTTGAAAAAGAATTTTCTTAAAATTCCTAATAATGCCAATTGCAAAATATTAGTCTTGTTCCAATTAGTTGTATTACAAAACTTGAATACAAGTTTTTGAATACAATCCAAAAACTTGAATACAAGTTTTTAAAATATAGCTTCTAAGAATCAAAGAAAAACAAAAACTTCAAGTGTTTTTTTTTTTAAAAAAACTCCCCTATTTTCAGCCTCAACTAATTCATGAAAATTCTGGTATATTACATGGAAAATCTAAGCTCTAGATACTGAAAACACAGGTATCTATATGACCTAAAATGATGGAAACTCTAATGCAACAACTTTAGGGTTCTGAGGAAATTCATAACCATTTAAGTCACCATATCCAAGTCACTTTCTTGTTCTTGGACCACTCTCCATCACACACCACCAAAAACTGACTGCATTTCATTTAATTCTATACAGTCATTTGGCAGGCCAGCATTACTGAGCATTCTGGGACCTTTAGTAAGTAGCTACATATCTACATAAAAGATAAACACATTTGCCACACCATGTGCACCTGCTTTTTCTAAGCTTAAATTCTAAAACCGGTAAGTTTAAAGGCATGGAAGAGAGACGGCAAAAAATTCTGAGGGACTGATACTACTTGTATTTCCCTGAGTCGATGGAACAGGCCAACGTGGGACTGACTTTATTACATGATCTTTGAAAGCCACAATGGATGTTAAATATTTCACCTGCACAGTTAAAGTTACTGGTACAAGTCTGGAGTCTTTCCGAGGCCTCCCTTTTTTCTTCTTTTCTACTGTTTCCCCCTCAAGTTCCAGTTTCCGTTTGGGCACACTGAGTGGTTTAACAGCTGGAATCTTCTCTTCACTGTCACTGCTGCTCTCCAGAATATCCTTGGGCTTATTGTCTTTAATTAAATTCTGATCCTTCAGTCTGCAAAAAAAAAGTCTGTAAAAAAAAAGCTGATTCCAAAAGTTGCCATGTATCTTACACATTGTCTTCTTGCAGATAAGATGACATTTCTTAGCCCGCTTTGAGTGTGTTTCAAAATGCACAAAGGCAGTGGGAGGAAGCTGAAGAGTATGGCAAACCCTTTCCAAAAGTACAATGTGAAATATATGTGAACCAATCAGACATATTCTCCCCTTTAAAAAAAAATAAAATAATCAAACCAGCAGTTAGCCATGGGATAAAGCTGGAAATAGCAACTTTATTTCAGCCTTCAGTTCCAATTACCATCAGATCTCTTTCCCTGAGCTGATACAAATAATTCAGCACTCTAAGATGCAAGAGTAGCTCATCTTTTCCCCTTCAGTGGACTTTAGACTTTCTGCTTATTCATGTAGAACTTTTGTCGTTCTGTTGTCTACCCCCAGAAGTTGTTCTGTTCAGTTCTGACTGCTGCAAAATGTGTATCTGCAAACCATACACAGACTTCACTGCTCCAGCTTCCATTTCAGGAAACAACTGTGGAATCACAGAATGGTTGGACTTGGAAGAGATCTTAAATATCATCTGATTCCAACCCCCTGCCATGGGCAGGGACACTTTCTATTAGGCCAGGTTGCTCCAAGCCCCATCTGACCTGGCCTTGAACACTTCCAGGGGTGAGAACCAAACATTTTCTCTGGGCAACCTGTTCCAGTGTCTATCACCCTCACACTAGGGGATTTTTTTTACTAATGTCTCATCTAAATCTGTCCTCTTTGAGTTTGAAGCCATTCTCCCTTGTGCTGTCACTACATGCCTCTGTGCAAAGTCCCTCTCCAGTTCTTTTGCAGCCCCTTTAGGCACTGGAAGGCTGCAATAAAGTCACCCTGGAGCCTTCTCTTCCCCAGGCTGTACAGCCCCAGCTGTCAGCCTGTCTTCACAGCAGAGTTGCTCCCGTCCTCCCATTATCTTTGTGGCCTCCTCTGCACTTGCTCCAACAGGTCCATGTCCCTGTATAACTAAACATAATGTAACTAATACAAAGTACAATCCCTGTGAACTCTCTTGTTAACCATTACACCCTAAAATAGGTCATTTAATCATATTCATCCCCTTCCCTCCAATAGCTGGTTATTAACTCACACTGTTCTGTCATTTATTCCTTAACTACTTGGCTTCAGAGAAATACCTTGCATAATCCAAACCTTTTTTCTCTGGCACCTGAAATCTGAATTATGCCAAACAATACACTTTTAGCCATATTTCACTGACACATTAGAAGCAATTATGAGAGTAATTTAATACATCTTGCTTCTGCATCGCATGGTCAAGCTCCTTGACATAAATATATTGATGTATAAAACCATATATTTCTGATAATAACTGGGGAACTACATACTTTTTTCTCAAGATTGCTACTTTTTATTATTTGTTTTGGTGAAACAGGAATATTTATGCCGTAACCCTATGTCACAAAACAAAATGCCTTTTTTTTTTTTTTTTTTTTTTTTAATCACATGAATCCAGAGCCAAAACCCTTTAAAATCAGAGAATCATCTCTGTATGCCTTCAAGGCACAAAATTGAAATATAACTGCATCTGTGATGATGAGAGGTCATCTGCTGACATGTATGGTAATTTATCTTGAAGTAAATCTCTCTTGTACAAAGAGGCAGTCAGGCTATTTTTGGCTGGTTTTGTCTTCTAAGCTGCACTCAGTCACACAGCATGTGCACATACAGCCTCTTACAATAGTTCTAACTTGGAATATCTTGGAGAATCTGCTTGATACCAAAATGCCAAGCACAAATGTACAAAGGGATAACACCAGCACAGAATTTACCTATTTGTAGCTGCCCTCTTCCTTCCAATAGTGGAAGAAACCCAAAACAACTTCTAGAGTATCAGCAGTGCAACATCTACACCACAGAGAATCAGTGTTTCAACTCTACATTATTACCTTCCTCCCTCCCCAGGCTATGTCTTACCTGTCCACAACAGTCTGATTTGTGTTTGTTACAACAGCAGTCCCTGAGGTGGCTTTGGATCGTTCTGTGAATCGGGAATCAAATGCTTTCATAGGTTCAATCTTGGATGGAGTTGTCAACACAGAGGAAGACGATGCAGAAGGAGCAGCTGAGGCAGAGGTAGCATTTACACTGTCAAGAAAAGAGACAGCAAAAGAAGGAGGGAAAAATTTAGTACTGGTAAGGTGGATTGCTCATAAAAACTAGCATTCATGATACTGCCTAGAAACCATGTTGAAAAGCTTTCACTTATGTACATAATCAATTCTGATATTCTTTCTCCACTCTTTCATGCACCAGTGTTTTGCAAGCTTTGCCCACTCTCAAAAGCTGTCTATGATACACCTCAGAGCTTCATGTGGCCACATATCTGGATTAAAACACCCTAATGCATGAATTGTGTATTTTAAATTCAGGAAGGAAATTATACTTTCAGCTGATACTGCAAAACGGTCACTTTTTAAAATGATCATGGGGGTTCCTGCTTTTACCCCTTGTTCAGGTTACCAAATATTTCCATTACAATATTATATTTCACTGTTTATCAGTCAAACAATTTGGGATGAAGTAATTTATGCCAGCTTTAGATTTTGTTGTTGAAAAATCCAACCTGATTATTAGGCCTTTCCAAGCATAACTCTAGAGCAAAGGAATGTGTTTTCCCCACACTAAAGCATTCCAGGATCTATTATTTCAATAGCTGTTTACTTTAGAGATTTTTCAATCCATTCAGAGAATGAATTCAGAGAATGAATGGCTCTAAAATAACTGATGGTTGTACTAAAAAGCTGCTAGAAGTACAATTTACAAAGAAAAGGATACTTAGTAGTTTCATCTGTCAATCATTTCTCATAGTCCACCCTCTCATTTTTAAATCTGTGGCCAATTTCAACTAAATTTGATGGAGAAGTAGAGGTTTCAATGATACTATGCTGCTACAAATGCTATAAAAACACACTGAGAAGAAGTCAGGTCAGTGCCACCACTAAGGGAAATACAAGCAAAATTCAGTTGTTCTGTAATTAATTTGAAAGACACACTGGGCCATCAGCACACGTGCACTGACAAATCAGTGTCTCTGTGCCCTGATGGGGTTATTATACAGGAAAGAAGGATCACCATGTCTGAAGAGAGGACACAGGTCAGATTTTGATGTAAAGTAGGTTTCATTACTTACATTACTAGAACACCTTCTATTGTTTAGTAATGGCAACCCACCAACCCATAAGCAAGTAATTTTGTTAAAGCAATCAGCTGTTTACTTCATTGCACTGAAGTTCACTGCCAGAACTATGCACATGGATTTATTCATTCCTGATTTACCAATATTTAATGTAACCAAACACTAATAAAATCTCAGTGTTTTCAGGAAGGTTATATTCTCGGGGTTTTGCAGTAAGGAAACCACTTTAATAATTTTTTCATTCTAAAACTATAATCAAGAATTAAAAACTAAACAGACTTATGTAAGTGAAAAACAAAACAACAAATACTGACCCATCTTTATTGGCTGCATCATCTGTTGGTTTTATACCGGCTGCTGTTGGCTCTAAAGAAGGCTTTGAAGTATTAAGGGAATTTGCTGCGTTAGAATCTAGTGACATGAGCTGCTGGTTACTTTGAGAAGACATCATTGAGCCAGACAGAGTTCCAGATATTGGGATGCTATTGAAAAATGCTGTAGAAAAATCCCTAAACAAAAAGACAAACAACAAATACATTTCTCAAAACCACTTTAAAGATAATTCAAAAATAGCTAGAATATTTATTCCATTCTTCCTTTTTCCACATGCAGATACTCATATACAACATAAATAAACCCCCAATTACTTTCCAGAGTAATTTCTCATGTCCAAAGGATATGAAAGCTGGTACTAATATAGATATGAATCAACAATACTTAGAGCATTGTTCACCTATAACAGTAAATAATGAGAATTAGCCTGATCTATTAGAAGTGAGATCTTATGACCAAAGAACACTGGTTAAAACTGTATTTCATAAGGGTACACACTTATTTCTAGTAAGTGCTTTATGATGCCCTAAGACACAATGCCAAGTTTGGAACAGGAAAAAAACAAAAAAATAAGGTAAGGAAGGATTTTAAAGATTACTTTCAGACATACCCAGTGTCCAGTTGAGCTATGCAGAGAGGTGTGATCCTCCTCCGACCATCTGCTGTTCGTGTTTCAACTTGCTTTTTTAGGAGATTCTGTTGGAAAATACATTTTATCATAATTTCTGATAAATGGGAAATGCTATTTTCATTTTTTTTTCAAACTGACAAGAATTTATATACTAGAAGAGGTGCTCCAATTAAAAATCTGTTAGCAAAGACTTTTTCCCATAAACACAAACACTTCCAATTTTCAATCTATCCATCTGTAGAAAAGGCATTTGTGGAGAATGTAATCTGCTCTCTACTTTAGAATCAAGTCTAAAACATTGTGCATATCAAATCTTTAAACATTGTGTTCTACGTATAGGACAGAATTAAATAATGCTTTCAACCTTTGTCATTAAGAAACTGAAACAGTTCTACAGCTTTTCTGTCAGTAATTACTCTTGGTTTCGTTTCTGCACACCAAGAATTTTGCCCCCATCACAGAAATATCCACAAGCCTGCTTCCACATAGCCTTACTTCTGCTTAAAAGCATTTCACTTTTAACAAGTCCCAGTAAACGACACACTAAGTTGATCAGCTGGGCCATACACAAGCTGAAAGGTGCCATTCAACACAAATAAGGGCACAGAAAATGGTTCTTTCCTAACAGTTTGGTGGTTAGTATTTGACAGTGCCCAAGAGCACCTACCTTTCTAATGTCCTCCAGACTCTCCCCATTAACCATGCTTGCCACTTTGGGAGCTGTGGAGTTCCCAGAGCTGTCCCGAATCGACGCATTCTTCTGATCCCCCTGCTGCTGCCTCTGCTGGTACTTGAGCATCTCTGGATTCTCAATAATGGTGGTGGACAACTGAGCTTCAGTCATGATAGCCAGGCTTTTGCCATAGGTGGACTGGTGAATATTGCTCTGTGGGTGTTAAAGATGTGAGTGAGTACAAGTGCTGCCATGACATCACTGATAATATACAAGGGAATCACACAAATCTAATGGAATCCATCAAATGCCCTCTGTATCATTTATACACCAGATTTTTTTTCTTTGTGTTTTCAACTAACACTAAATCAATATGTAAAATAAATGAAATTCAAAGCTGCAGTTGCTAATAGCAATGAGAGGAAAAACAGCCAAAAAGCAATCAATCAGTTTAAAAAGACTTGCATATATGCAAGTGAAAGAGTAATTTTATAGTGTTTTGAAGCACCCACTTCTTGTTTCCTTGGCCAAAGAATTACTTCAGATGTATAATGATGCGTAAGCAAGTGAATGTTTTCCAAATTCTTTCCAGAACAGAAATTAATACCGCAAATTCACTTCTTGATTACTCTTTTTAAATGATTTGTAAAGCAGACAAGAGCAACACATTTTCTATAATATGGAAATCAGTTACTACATACTTCTATAAACAGCTGGTATTTTAATTGAATCAATACATCCCTGAAATATGATCAAAGGTTCTCTGAGTGCTTACTGTACCTTTTCCTCCTCGCTGAGTGGATCCCCAAGTTCATCCTGGGAGAAGTCCAGAAATGCCACTGATCCATCCATGGAACACACCAGGATTCCAAGTCCATTAAGGGTCCTGAGGGAAATAAAGGTCCAACTTTGTTTTTAATCTCTTTCATTCATGCAAAGTAGCAATCTGATGGATTGTTCAATAAAAATCTCAGCTTAAGATTTATTATCACAGCAGTAACTCATGGAACCAAAGAAGTGGGACAGTGAGGAGACAGGATGAGAGGCAGCAGAGTCCCTGTGCCAATGCTCCTTTGCAGACTGCACAAGGATGACAATACACCTGCCTGTGGCATGAGCAGCACCATGAACACTTTTCTGAAGGGGTAAACCAGAATAGTGTTCACAATGAACACTGAGAGAAAATCAGAACCACATTTTCTTCAATAGATGAACAAAATTTTTGTGCTAATGGAAGTGGGTGAAGAAAAGAGCTCTCAGCTGAGAAGCAGGCCAAAGACAGGCAAGAACACAGGTTGATGTTGTTATTGTTAATTATTTGGGTTTTTAAGCAAACAGCACATGTGATTATTTGTGGGGATACACAGTATCCCTCTTCTGGAGGTCAGGTTTTCCTAACAAAAAGAGAGAGGAGAAGCAATACCTTCTATCTTAATAGAATTATAATCTTGCATATGTAACCTATTATTGCACAATCGAAAAAATACTTGATGAATTTTGACTTCTACCTCGGACACTTTCAAGTACAGAGCTCACAGAAACTGTGACACAGTAGCTTACAGATTAATTGTTACACAGAAGAGAAGAGGAAAGGAAAACTGGCACAACTCCTAAGTCCTATCCAAGTTATTAAAAATCTATTACAAGTACCACAGCTATAGGCATTTGGAAACCCCTATTTTTGTGGCAGCTGGTGCCCTGGTAGCATCACATCCAGAGAAATCAGCCTCAGCACCATGAAACAAGGTACACCAACAGTACTTCAAATTAGAAAACAGTAAAATGTGTTGAGAGTTTTCTGCTTGCTTAGCAGAGAAAATTGCTGAGCTCCTATTGACCTCTGGATCCAAGCAATTGTTCCGTGAAAACACAATCATTTGCAGATATTATGTTGACAGATTCAAGTCTAAAATTCTAACACAGAAATTATACAGATATAACAATATAACAGTATCAGGTTTCTCAGAATTTACTCAGTCTGTTTTCAGAATGGAGCACGTCCTGGGAACACCCCATATTATTAACATTTTGGCTATCCATTTCATATATAAAATATCAAAGTAATGGCTATAATTCTTATTTTATATGGATATAAAATATCAAGCTGCCTGATGATCTTTTGTCTCTCAAATATCCCACAAAACCATTTCCTCAGAAACTGCAACATGTTAACCAGCTATTACTCCCAATGACTTCATGCCATGAAAAATGTGCAAATTGCAGATGGAGAAATAAAAAACACTACAGGAAAACTAAACTATTCAAAGCTATTGTACTATAACAATAGCAGCACTTCTCATGAAATATTCCACTTGCTGGCTTTCTAGCTTTAATCTGTTAATGAAGGAAAAATGTTTTGGTTTTGGAAACTTTTTATTGTGGTTCACTGAGCTTCATGGCAAAATCCACATATGGCACATAGAAACCAGGAAGTTACACAATTGTAAGCCTTAAAATTCACAGTATAAACCCACCAAGAGATTGTTGTACTATTAAGGGAGAATTTCAGAAGTGAGGAAGTGATAGAATTAAGACAACCTGTGTCAGAGAATCATAACAAGTAGGAACTCATTCCACAGCTATTTTACTGTGTCTTGTTCTAAATACATTCCTATTTGTTCAGTCAATAATCTCAAATGACCATGTGCTAGTTGCTCATATTACTACCAAAGATGCTGCAGCAGCAACAAAACCTTCAGCGACCAACTACTTGTGTTCCAACAACCTCAATCTGTATTATTTTAAAGCATTTCCACCTAATAAGTACACCTAAAGTCGGTAACAATGCTTTGGCTTCCATAACAAACAGCAGAAATGAACTTACCAGGAGATGTCCATTATTGACTTGTCAAACAGCTCATGTATGACAACTAAAGGTCGCTTCAGACACGTGAGCTTAAGAAAACAAGAACAACACTCAGAAACGTAGAAATTCTACACTACCACAGATTAACATTAACACTCTCCCAGGGCCTCACAATGTGCACCAAGATCTGGCCAGGAAGCAGCTGCATGCCTGGTGGTGCATCTGAAGCACCAAGTCACCCGTTCCAGTGCTGGGACAGAAAAGCTCTGGAGAAGAACAGCTGACATTCACCTTTCTGAAATACAGACTGGATTTCTTAATCAACTCTGCCTTTACATCACAGTCATAAAACACTCTCTGCCACTCCAAAAGCAATTCCACAGATGCAAAAGACAGCTTCTATTCTAAGCTGTACTGAGATAAGGATGCTGCAAACTGCCAGCACAAAAAGACAGAAAACAGATGAAGTTTCCATGTCCTCACTCAGACTTACTTGTGTGAGAAAGTGAAACCTATCAAGAGCAAAGGGAATTGGACTCACAATTACTCTTAAAGAGGATTCCTCTGCACTTAAGAATCAGTTTAGTAATAAAGAACTGAATATGAAAACTCCAATAATCTGCTCTAAATTAGACATTCTAAGCTCTTAATGTCAAACCAATGGACTTCATATCTCTAGTGTGTAGTACAACTGAAATGAAGCAGAGGTTCATTCACATATGGTCAAGGAAGTTTTTTGCTCATAGGTTTGCAGATGCAGTGTCACTGTCATCTTCAGTAGTTATTTATGCTTCCATAGGTCTGTGCTCTATATACATTTATATTTATTAAGCTTCTCAGGGCAAAGACAATCTATAACTTTGCATCTCTGTACTACCTTCTACCACCTCAACAGCCACTCCAAATGAAATTTTCATAATTTAAATAGAAGGTAAAATATACTGAGTGTTATTTTGATATGGGTATGCACTGGTAGCCATTACCAGAAGCAGATTTAGTTATGCATCCAGAGATTGATGGATAAATATCACACTGGAATCTATAAATAGTAGATTGCAGTTAGCAATTGGTGTGTTCTGGCATGAGTTCTCATCACAAAGCTTTGCAAATCAGTTAAATAGATTCCCTGTATCTTCCAGTTGCATTTAAAAATGTAAAAATAGCTACCCTTCTCTTAGCCAGAATAAAAATTTTAGTGTAGATTTTAAAGTAAAACCCAAACTAGATATCAAAAACTTGAAAGAATACTTTAAAAGCTCATTCATTTTCACATCCCTTTCTTTTACAAAGACAGAAAATGAGTAAAAGGAAGAAAATAAGGTTACATTTATAAACACTGGTTAAATGTTTTATCCCCTAACAGCTGCTCCCCCTTACCAGGCCACACTCTGCCACTGCCTTCTAACTGGTCTTGCCTTTAAAGAAATGAATTAATACCAATCCACTTCCTTCCTTCCTTCCCCCCAGCTAAACCTATAACAACAGAGACAAAAAAAACCCTAAACATGAAACTAAATATAAAACCTAATGCTGTACATGTGACCTTTGTGCTAAACCCCCAAGTTATCCAATGACCACATTAGTTCAAATGCAGCAAAGAAACCACTTACCCAGACAGAAAGAGATCGATCTTTGCTACCGACAGCACAACAGCAGTAGGGACAACTTGACTTGGTGGAGCTCCCATTCTTTTGTTTCTTTTTGAAGATTTTTGGATTGAATTTCTAAACAAATGAGATGTCCAAATTTTATCACAGTAATTACATTTTAGCAGGAGATCTGCTTTCAAAGCAAATTTTCCACTTAAGAGTGAAAAATCATATTCATATAAATAAAGTCCTGAACTAGACTGTGTAAGAGCACTGACAAAAGCTGCAGAGGCTTTCTTAAGGGGCTTTCTGAATGCCTTCACAGGAAAGGCAAACAATATTAATTTTACTAGGTATCAGAAACCCACTAGAAACCTAAATCGTTTTAATCAAGTCACTGAACAGCCAACAAAGCTGATGTTTGACATTCCTAACATGCTCCTGTATTCCCCCTTGTCTTGTCCATCTACATTCAGTTCTCTTATCACAAGAGCAACCTGATTGCTTCCAACATGTAAAGTTGACATTTTTTAATCACAACCATGTATTTGCTTTACTAATCTTGACACCCATCTTCACCTCTTGTCCCATTTATACATAAAATTATCAAAAAGCACATGCAATTTTAACTTCAGGAATCAATTACTATCACTCACTCACCACTACTGTAACTGCCTTCCGATGCCCTACAAAATCCATGTTGGTTTTCCATCCATCCCTCTCAATGATCTGAGCAGTGGGTCCAGAATTATTCATGGCATGAGCAGAAACAAGATAGTGACCATCAGGTGACCAGCTAAGGCGCAACACATGAGTTGTCCCTCCACACTGACAAAAAAATGAACATACCAGAGTTGTAAGCGTTTGGCAAGCAAAGGGGTTGTAATACAAACTATTTAAATTTCAGATTTAGGGAATTATGAAGTAACATTACAAAGTAATGATTACAAAGTACATTTCCTGTGAATATAAAAGAATGAGCTCACACACAATTCTCAGCACTTGGCCATGTTTACACAGGTGATGTAGTGCAACTTAAGAAACCCTATCAAAGCAGGGAAAGCAACTCTGGGAACTTTTTTAAAGGAAACATAAATGTTACATCTTTTTGGATACTGTTTCCTCAGTATTTATCACAGTCCCAGGTAGCAACAGGGCTGCAACACAGCAACCACTAATGATGAGACTTCAGCTTGCCACACCAGCACCCAGGTGAAGCGAGGCAGACAAGGTCTATTATTACAAAGAGCAATTGCACTAATCACAAAACACTCAGATCACTGCAGGACACTCTACTCACCAAGGACCAGCTTCTGTCCCCAGAAACTTGATTTCTTCATCAAAGTCATCACCTAACAGCCCTAAAGACCCTCCTAAATACTTACCTCATTTCTGATAGTGGTCAATAGAAGATGCATAGGGAAGAATGTCAGACTGTTGTGTTCAGTGTGCCAACACTTCCCCAGAATAACCACTACATTTCCAGAAGTTCACTTAATTGTTTACATAACCCATGTAAACCTTTGGCATCCACAATAACAAATGGCAATAAAAGTCTCTAGTCAGTAATATTTTTATGAGAAAGTAATTCCTTTTTTCCCCTCTTTTGAAGCTGCAATCTGAGAGTTTCATTTGATTCAGCACTGTTCAATTAATTCATGTTTGTGAAGAATCAGAGTTATTCTTCTCGTTTTCATTCAGTCTAAGGGAATTCACTTTGAACAGTCACATTCTGAAGTACCTCATCAAAGGGTTTTGTGATGCTGGTTTCCAGCTGCCAGTCCATGGTCCGCCACACCTTTAAACTTCGATCATCAGCCTGAGAGGCAATGTACTTTCCAACAGGATCCCAGGTCAGCCCTTTCACCAAGCCAGAATGCCCCTTCAAAGTGGCAAGAATTTCTGTGCACACAAAAATTGAGAATAGAGAGTAGTCACTGCTATCTCCTTTAGGGTAGAGTGTTGAGAAAATTTACACCTTTTCGAAACAGCGTATTAAGTACAACCTCCTTTGGTGTAAAAACAACATATCAGCCAAACTGGAACCTGCACTTAAGAAAAAACTGATATTAAAAAAAGTGGTAAGAAGAATTCTGGTCAGAATAACAGGTGCAAAACTCTTTAGAAGACACGTCAGAGCAGGAAGAGCAGCAGAGTCCCAGTGCCTCAGAGTAGCACTTTGAAGCTGTGGAAAGCAGCACTTGAACTGGAATTTCAGTTAAACATTCACCCTTTCCTCCACACCCAAAGATTATCACAACTAATCCAGCTTTGTGCAGCAAGTGTGAACCAAGTCAAAGTTGCGACTCAACAGACACACAAGGTTGGCAGACCTGGTAACCTACTTTCAGTCACACTCTTGCTTATCAGCCTGTGGGAGGAGAGGTTGAGAGGGTGCACAATTAGCTTCAAAGTCTAAAAACTCTGCTATCAATATTGGAAGCCAAGTTAAAATAAATGGCATGTAAATAAACACATGCCATCATGACTTTCATGTAAAATCAGCAGCACAGCCTGAATGCAGCAGTGTGGAATCCCCTGCTCATTGTCATCCAGACCTGGAAGAAGGACTGACCTGCCAGACTGCAGGTATGGCACCTCAAAAGACAGACAACGCATTCCCTCCTAGGGATTTGAAGAGTTGGTGAAATACAGGCAAGGAGAGAAGACTGACACAAAACTTTACATACTGGCACATCTTTAGAGCTCTCACCTGGGAATTTGACAGCATTCCAGATGACAACAGTGTTATCAACACTACAGGATGCCAGCCAGGCATCATGTGGAGACCACGCTACATCCATCACATCTGTTTGGGAAAAGGAAGTCTCCATTTAAGAGATTGATGGTAATCAGAAAATCAAAAAGTCTTTTTACAAAGGACTTTTGTGTTCTCTGTAGCAATATTTTGCTGTCACTGAGAAATGATTATCACCTCACTGAAGTGGAAGATGAGAAAGCAACACTCCTTGGGAGTGAGACACCCCAATGTTCAGTGGGGATCAAGAAAAAAAACAAAACAAAAGGGAAAGAATGCAATGTTTAGTGATTGTAGGAAGTACTAAAGCCTGCACAAAGAACTTTGTCTTGTTTTGAATGAAAAATTGACAGAAGCTATTGCAATGCACTCACTTTGTTCCAACACACATGGAGTGATCAAAGTGATTTCCATCTTGATTTTAATAACAACTCATGTCAGCAGATGCAAAATACATTTGAAATTGTTTATTTACTCCACTTTTGCATTGCTCTTTAGGTATTTTTCTTCTAAATAAATATTGATATTATTTGGTTTACAAAAACACGGTCTTTTGCCAGTCAGATTATTCACTGCTAGTGTGAACATTTAATTAAAGATACAGTTTGGTTCCCTTTATTCAGATTCATTTTTAAGCTAGAAAACAGCAAAATATAAGTTTCTTAGTTGTTAATTTTTCTCCTACATACCACACTTGCCAGAAATTACTTGTATGAAAACTGCATTTCACTAAAAATTCTATTTTTTTTTTTAATTTTCATTGTTGCTCTTAAAATTAATTACTGGCTTGCCACCAAATATATATTTCAAACAAGGAAACGTGATGCTGAAAAGCAATTTTTTTCCAAATACAAGCAAATGATGTTCATTCAACACCTTTAAACTTACCCCCTGAATGGCTTCTGAGAATCGACACACACCTCCACTGCTCAACATTAGTAAGTTTGCTACTAGAACCAAACACAGTGCTAGGTCCAATGTACCTAATTAAAATAGAAACAGTTATAAAAAGAACCACCACAAGCTCTTCACTTTTTTAAAAGAAAATCAGTGGCACAGTACACTTCTATTTTATAGTCAGTTATTCCTACAACACAGAAGGGGAAAAGTATTTTTTTTTTAGAGAAAGTAATTCCAGTTATTAAAAAATTACCCTCAATAAAATGTAGAATTTCTATAGATAGCATAAAATGGTAGCATTTCAAGTGATTCTTCAAATCTCACAAGGATGTTTTCTTCAAGGACAGAAGAAAATGTCTCAGCTCCTCCAGAGGAGAGAGACTGCCCAGGCAGACACCCTCCAGCCCAAAGGACAGCAGGCCACATCTCCAAACCCAGTGCTCTGGTGTCCCAGCTTTCAGCTCCTTACACACCAGGTGGAGCACTGAACTCACCAAAGGCCAGCACAGGGAGGAAGCACTAAGATGTCCCAGAGTGACCTACTTGAAGTGAAATCTAAAGCTGAAGGAAGAAAGATGCTTACGCGGCTCGTTTCCACACCATAATCAACTTGTCATCTCCCCCCGAGGCCAAGTAAACTCCATTGTTTGACCATCGAACACAGTTCACACAAGCTGAAATGCAGAAAAGAAAGTTTGCAAGATGAACTATGTGAATAAGTGGTTCTGGACTGCAGACATTATTTATAATACAAATAAGCAAAACTCGACAGGAGACATTTAGGATTTAAGTGGGCTTTTCCCACTCAAAGCAGTTATTCTGTCTGCTTTAGATAAATTAATTGGTACTTATCTTTCAGTAGCAGCTGAGGAATTTCTGACCTAAAAAACCCCACTCCTTATCTAAAAAAGCTTCACCAAAAGAGGCTTGAAGGAAGAAAGATTAATATTCCTCTAATGAAGGAAACATTCTGGTAAATAAAGTGGGATTAAGAGGGCAAAGAAGGAAAGGTATATTTTGAAGAAAAGAAGGGACAACTTGTCAAGTGACCACACTAATTTCAAATGTAATGATTTATAATGTAATAAATGTAATGATTTATAACTATAACCAATATACTTCATGTGAAGTATATTGGTTATAGTTATACTTATCTTATACTTATATATTATATATTTATTATAATATATAATATATATCATTATATTATTATAATAT
>VWZU01015139.1:261832-275599 GCA_013397095.1 Sterrhoptilus dennistouni
CGGGGCTCGGCGGCGGGGAGCACGGGACGGGCGGCCGCGCTGGGGGCGGCGGGTCCGGCAGTCGGCCCGGTATAAAAATCCCTTTCCCGGGTATTTGTTCCCTTCCCTACCCACGGGAACCCACGGTGAGGGTTCGCCAGGGGTTTCGCTTATGGTTCACATCCTTCCGCAAAAGTGTTTTTGTGTGTTCTGCATCTTATGCTTAACCATGGCATCTCTGAACTATTTTTAAAAATAGCTTTCTAACCGTTCTGGTGTTTGACCAGACACTAAATACTGTATTCCGTCATCTTTAATGTTTTTCTCGCAGTCTTTCTTGTAGCACACCTATCTGCTACTTTTATTCTTAACTCGGGGTTTGCTTAACGCCCTTCACTGTCGATGTGTACGGTAAGCTGGTGAAGCTTTTGTTGGATAGTCTTTTGGCATTTCTACCAATGAAATGATATAATGGACTGTGAATTTGAAAGTATTTATCTTAATTTCTCCAGCTGTGAGCAAAATCTCAAAACACCCTTCCCCCAAGACCAAAAACGACACTCTCACAATACAAACAAAAACCAGCCCAACCAATCCCTCCTCCCTCCCAAAAAACCTCTACTAAACAACCTTGATTTAGGTGAAAGAATTTCTTTCCTGAGTTGCCTTGCTCTTGCTTTTGCTACAGGTTTTCTTTAGTCAAAGCAGTTCAGGATCTGTGCTGAAAACGAATGCCATTCTAAACACAATGAAAATAATTGTAGGGATTGACTAGGTGTGAAACTTCAAAAGTATGTGAGGCTCAGAAGAGTCTGAGTAATATATCCCTAAAGGAGCTGACATATTTTGGGTATGTGGAGTTGCTTTTAATATTGATGGATATCCAAACTGGTTAATTTTGGTTTCAGTGTCCATTCATAAGCAATCCTGTTTCATGCTTATGATGATCTCTGTCTGACTTTCTGGTGTCTCAGTGCTCTGTGCATTTCATGTACCAGCACGCTCTATTTGGCCGCTATATTAATGCTATTATTTTGTTATTTTTACAGCGTGTTCTCCTTCTTGTTGCTTCAGATGTCGATGCATTATGTGCTTGTAAAATCCTCCAAGTAAGTCTTGGTTCATTTTCACTGCAGTATGAGAAAATATCTGTGCCCTGGGATCCTATAAATGGGTGTGAACTGGGGAACAGGGAAAGGTTTAAGCTGCTTTTGTAGCATTTGTTTCCATGACTTATGGCACTGAAAACTGGTGAGTCATAGTCTCAGAGTTCATGTACGACAATGTGCATTTGTCATAAATGACAGGTGTATGTTTGTCATTTGGGATGTCTTTATTTTAAAGATTTGTGTGGAATAGAATCATAGCCTGGTGTAGATGTCAGGAGAGGCTGTTTCCCCTCCCCTTTGCTAACAGCTGTTGCTTCCTTGCAGGCTTTGTTTCAGTGTGACCATGTGCAATACACACTCGTGCCAGTGGCTGGGTGGCAAGAACTTGAAACTGCCTTTCTGGAGCATAAAGATCAGGTGAAAAAATACTGGAAAAATTTTTAAGCGATGGCTGATCTTTTGTAAAGATAAATTTTTTCCCTTCCCCAATTTAAAATGTCAACACTGAAGCTCATTATTATTAATGGTTACTTCAAAACTGTGGTTACCTTTTAACATACCAGTAATAAACTTCTCCAGTTTTAAAAATCATCTCCAACAAAAGTGCTTTGATGTTGATAGAGTCCAATGAAGTTTGCACACATTTTGAGATATAAAGGTGCTGGTATTGGATCTCCAACATCCCTGAATTGTGTGTTTTGCCTTTAAAAAAATTCTGCCTTATAGACATCAAATATCAGAAAGTAAACACAAGTTTGGGCAATGATGATTGTTTTGGAGGTTTTGTAAACATGTTTTCAGTCTTCTGTGTTTCCTGGTAATTTAAGTAACAAGCTGCTTCTTTTTTTCTGCTTTTGTTTGCAGTTCAAATACTTTGTTCTTATTAACTGTGGTGCCAATGTTGACCTCCTGGAGATCTTGCAGCCTGAAGAAGACACTTTATTTTTTGTGTGTGACAGTCACAGGCCAATCAATGTAGTGAATGTTTACAATGACACACAGGTAAAAGCTTTTCTTTTATAATAAACACCTCACCACAGTGTGGTGGTGAGCAGTGGAGTGCTTTTCTGTGTTTGCAAAACTGGTTAGAACGCGAACTTGTAGGTCAGAAAGTAGCATTAATAGATAATTATTTGCAGTAGTAATCTACATGACCAGAAAAAAATCCTTTTTCTGGTAGTAAAATCTCTAATCTTAGCAATGTGGTAATTGTCAGTGGTAGGCACTTGTTAATCTTGTTGGTGTAAATAAAATTGCCATAAATCAGAGGATAAGCATCCTCCAGAATGTAACATGTATTATCCCGCAGCATTCAGCAGCACCTAGAATTTAAAGTATTAAGCACAAATTATTTTATTTTAACAAGCATTAAAATGATAATTCTTTCAGTAATGCTCTAACAAAGGAATATGGATTTTTACTCTTATTTTCTATAAATCAGTATGGGATTTGAATTAAAAACCAGAGTTTCGTTATGCCAGGAATTAATACAGGATAAATGAATTTTTAGTTTCTTTTAGTAAGTGCATTTAGCAAGTGCATTTTGCTCACTGCATAAGATACTTACTCTAAAATACATTTTCTTCTTGCCAGATTAAGCTGTTAGTCAAGCAAGATGATGATCTCGATGTTCCTGCTTACGATGACATCTTCAGAGATGAGGAGGATGAAGAAGAGGAGTCAGAGGATGAAAGTGATGGCTCAGAACCCTCAGAGAAGCGCAGGCGTTTTGAAGAGGTTTGTTCCACTGCTGGGTTGTGAAAGGAAGAAAAATATCACTGCTGTTAAATATATTTTACATCATAAAAATATTTGAGTTTTAAAATTGTGTTCCGTTAGATCACAAATCCAAGCCCAAGATTTAAAAATAATTACTACAAGAGGTAGTTTCACATAAACAAAACATTTATTTATCTGAACTACACAGAAATATTTTCTCCAAAAAAAAAAAGGCAAAAACTGTTTTGAACTTACTTATGCATAATTCTTTGTATAATCAGTGAACTGGAGAGATCTGTCTCCTAATACATGCTGTGGGCTTGGCAGTCTAGCAATAGAATTTGTTTAGGTATTAACTCCTTTAAAAAAAAAAGTGAGAAGATACAAGCTCACAAATAGTTAAGCAATGCATTTTGTCTGTGCTTGTAGCAGTAAAATAACAGAAGTATATTAAGTGCACACATGAAATTAAATCTGCCATGTTACTTGTAGCATATTTTCTATTTATGTTATAGAAGCAAGCAAAGCCATGAGACCAGCAACATTAAGGGACAACTAAACATAAAGACATCCTTAGATTTTAAATATATTTCATGTTATCTTCCCCTTAGCATTGAACATTTTTTTCCTAGTAATATAAAAAGGGCACTATTTTAGCCAGAGAACCCAATTCCAAGGAAAATTACAAATACACAAAAGCTGTTATCAGATCTGTTAAATATTTCACAAAGATCTTATGTGTGTTCCTTGGAAATATTTTTGATAATCCTTTTCTCATTAGATGTTGTTAATGGCAATTTTTTTTTTTTAAAGAAAAAAATATTTTAAACATAAGTCTTAATTACATTTTTTAATTATGGTTTAATAATTAAAGTATCTAGATGCTAATCTGTTAGAAAATTTATTTCTAGCTTTTTAACATCCTGGAAATTAATTTACAGGAGGTAATAGAGAGGACAATGAAAAGGCGACAGAGGCGAGAATGGGAAGCGCGCAGGTGTGTAAAAGGGTTTTCCTTAAGTTGCTTCTCTCTTTTTCTTTCATTCTTTGATTAAAATTGTGTTGAGAATACAAACACAAGATACCAAGCTGTAAATTGCAGGATGCTTTAGTTATAATTTTGTTTAGAAAGTTGAGGGGGATATTTAGTATAAAAATAAAATGTTTATATGGAGGATATTGTAAATAGAAATTTAAAATTTGAGTACTAATAGGTGCATTGGCTCAGTACAAATAGCTGTAATACTCTTGTGTGTCTTGGGGTGAAATTTGTCCTTCTGTTTTCTACTTTTACAATTGCACTGTCAATAGGAATGACCAGGAACAAATCAGATAAAATGGGATTTGAGGAATAGTGATTTAAAAAATATTTCCTTTTTGCTTTATGAGTACATTTCATGTGGTTTCCATTTTGTTACTAAAATCTAATTGCCTTGCAGTTAAACAATTCCTAGCCAAAGCTTAATATTTTTAATCGCTAAAATGAAATTTAAATATTAATCACCATTTCTGGGTTGTATTTTTAATTGGCTCCAATGACTAGTTCACCACTTAGTTAAATGTGAATTTTTTTCCCCCATTTTAGACGAGAAATTCTTTTTGATTATGAACAGTATGAATACCATGGGACCTCAGTAAGTATAAATTCTGTTTGCCATAAAACTTCAAGGTGACGGTGTAAAAGTAATTGGACAATATCCAATGTTAGAATTATCTATTGCAATTATATAATTATCTAATAATAGTATTCAGTATTATATTATTGTATCTCACCATTTTAGTATCTTATTTTTATATATATAAACTGCATCATATATATACAAGTAGTTTAACTTTGTTTAATATTTTATGGCTTTTTTTTAGATCTTTGCAAGGGTATCTACCTATTTACAAAATACTGTCACAAAAAGACTTGAGCATGTAGGGAGGTTGTTTGTCTTTCAAAGTGTCAGGACATCCCAAACAGCACTTAGGATATCAAGGTGTTCTTTCTGTCATTTGTCCTCTCTGATTATTTGTATTTTATTAAGTGTTTGCTTTATTTATTATGCAGATTTACAGAGCTCTCTAGAATATTTTTCTTTGTAGTTTATTTCCTAGGAAGAAGCTGGCAGATTGTCAGACTCCAAGGTGATTTCTGTGCTGGTACTTGGCAGATAAAACTGTTCTATTTGTTTAGGGAATTGTGTCTTGTGTTCATTTGTCTTTTTGCTTCTCCCTCTTGTAGTCTGCAATGGTGATGTTTGATTTGGCATGGATAATGTCTAAGGACTTGAATGACATGTTGTGGTAGGTTTCCATCATCATTTTTTCTAGAGATTAAAGCTTAAACCTGTTGCAAAGACAGGCAAGATTTCCCAAAATTATTTGGTTTCACTATGAGATTTCAGACTTTTTTGGGAGTGGATGCTCGTCTTCAACTAGAGGCTGCATCTGTGTAAATTAATTAAAAGCAACAACAGATTTTGCATGGGAAAAGGGAGAATGGTGCTGTATGTGTATGTCTGAAAAAGAGGGAATAATGGTAGATACATTTGTTATTAACTTCTCATTGTTTACTGCTGGTAAACAATGTTTCTGATTTGTTCTTACATACTTAGAGGTTTAAGTATAATATACTCTATTGGAATATTTGTTGGTTTAATCTTTTTTTTTTATTTCTTTTTCTCAAAAAAAAATTAGGTGGGCTATTGTTGGCCTAACAGATCAATGGGTCCAAGATAAAATCACTCAGTAAGAAAGTTTTTTTTTTCTTAATTATCTTTTTTATTATTATTCTTACTTATTTATTTGTCTGTCTTTTAAAATTTTATTTTTGGGAGTATCTAGCAGCAATTAGTAGAGATCAGGAAACATAAGGGTATTATTATAACAGATATAAGTAATTAACAGTGATATTAAATATATTAATGCCCGAATGTGATCTATTACCTTCCAAGAATAGGAATATATATATTTAAAAATATTTTTTATTATTTAGAATTTTTAAGCTAACTTTTTTTTCACAAAATTTTAAATCAATCACTTCTGATCTGTGATGAAATCATGTTTAATGGTAGTTTACCTAAGCATGAACTTAATATAGTTTTATTAAAGGAGGAAACTTTTGTATATTCTGTATCCTCCAGGTTCCTTTACAGTTTTAGTTAATAAGTTTCAGATTTATTTTTTTTTGTTATTTCCTACTAGATATTATCAGAATTCTAGTTTTAAAAGTGTAGACTTTAATTCTGGTGTTATATTTTTACTAATACATTTTAAAAGAGATAAATGTAATAAGTAACTTATTTCGTTGGTCAGTCTATTGTTTGTTTGGGGTTTTGGGGTTATTTTGGGTTTTTCGTTTGTTTTGTTTTGTTTTAATTGCCTGGGTAAAAAGATGAATATTGAAAAAAACATTTAATGGCTTGGGAGGGTTTAAAAATATATCTACAGATTTCATGCTGCTGACTTTAGGAATCATTTTTATTTTCTTGTAATCAAAACCAAAAATTCCCAGGCAGAAAATGAACTGGCAAAGTTGTTTTTGTTTCAGAATGAAGTACGTGACTGACATTGGAATCCTGCAGCGCCACGTGTCTCGCCACAACCACCGCAACGAGGATGAGGAGAATTCTCTGTCCATTGACTGCATGAGAATTGCATTTGAATATGAGTATCCTTAAAGAAGGGCTGGGGAAAATGCTCCCTTACACCTCTGGTGAACCCCTCTGGAGGTTTTATCTAGGGGAAAAAAAATCCCAGCACTATCTCTGCTGAGAATGGAAATAAAATAAAGGGAAACCCGAATGTTTTGTGCATGAACCCCTCTCTCAGCAGCTCGTGGGGCTTCAGTTCAGCTTCACCTTTCAGAACTGGTTTCAAGCCAACATTTCTGCTCTAGTGGTACATCACCTGACCTTCTCACTGCGTTTTATGCAGCACAGACATGCAGTGTGTAAGTGCAGCTGAATCCTTTCCTACCTGTGGGGTTTGTAGGGTCAGAGGATGTTTGTGTTTACAATTATTTGCCGTAACTCCTGCTCAGCCTGCGCCTGGCGTTGTACCAGCACTGGTCTCTCTACGAGAGCCTCTGTAACACCTCCTACACCTCTGCCAGCCTCAAGCTTTGGTCTGTACAGGGGCAGAAGAGGCTCCAGGAATTTTTGGCTGACATGGGGTGAGTTCTAAAAATCTGGATAATTTTTTTTCGGTGACTTACAGGAAAATATTCAGAATATAGCTTGCAAGTACTCAAGCTGTTGATTTTTAAACATGATTGTGGGGCTCTGAGTTACACAGCTTGTGTATTAGTTTACAAGGAACACTTGCTGAATGTCTTTATGGAATGGCAGCTCAGTAAAGTAACCTTTGCTTCCTTGCATCCACTTTTCAATGACTGAAAAAAAAGAATGCCTGCAAGTTTAGTCAGACTTAACTTTGTCAAATTATCTAATAATTTTAAAAGTCCAATGAGAAAAAGGCTTGTTTCTTCTGGTGTACCTGTCAATGAATTTTTTCCTTCTTTTCCTAGTTTGCCCTTGAAGCAAGTGAAACAGAAGTTTAATTCCATGGACATGTCTTTGAAAGAAAATCTGCGGGAGATGATTGAAGAATCTGCAAACAAATTTGGGTAAATTGTTTTAAATACAAAAGTTTTCTTTGAAAATAGTTTTTAATTAAGTTCAAATATTTTTCTATGAAGAAGATTTAATATGTTGTTTTTTGAAATATTATTCTTAGATTGACAAAGTAACACTAGATTTGTTATAAATGTTAGGATAAGGTTTTTCTTTGTGTTCTTAAGATTAACATACTGAGAAGACAGCTGGTCAGTGTTGATAATGTTAATTTTTCCTGGGTTTATTTCATTTTGCAGAATGAAAGATTTACGAGTTCAGACTTTCAGCATTCACTTTGGCTTTAAGAACAAGTTCTCAGCAAGTGACATCGTTTATGCAACAACGTCTCTCATGGAGAACATAGAGAAAGAAGGGCCTGAAACAACTAATTTCATTAAGGCTTTGGACAGTCTCTCCAGGTACTGAAAATATGCCTCTGCAGTATTTTGCAATATTATTTAGGGAAATGTATTTGGATTATAGATCTGAAATATGAACTGTTGCTTCATAAGCTATTGAAAAAAATCAAAATATCCCTGTGAATAGTGTTTAGATACAATTTTTATATTAAAAACTTTATTTTACTAAGGAAGTGTCTATTTTTATTCTTTTTGTTGCAGGGGTAACCTGGACAAGCTGCACCAAGGACTGGACCTAGCCAAAAAGCAGCTACGTGCCATTCAGCAGACAGTGGCCAGCTGTATTTGCACCAACCTTGTCATTTCTCAGGGACCATTTCTCTATTGCTCCCTCATGGAGGTCAGAATCGTGTCTTTGGGCTCTCATTTGTCTCTCCTTTTTCACTGTATCATCCTTGAATAACAGTTTCCCCACGTGCTTGGCACAGCAAGAATTACTCTGTAAGAAAGAAGCTATTTCTGTGCACTGTGCTGCCCGTGATGGGTCAATATTGACATTGCTCTGAACTTCTCAAGGGCAGAATCAGTCCTCACAAGAGGCAGAGGGCTTTGTGCAAAGCTGGGTGAGCTCAACCTCCTGTATTGTAATGGTTCTTGGTAGTGTTTTGAGCCACACAAAGCTTCTAGCCTTGTCAGTAGATAATAAAAGTAAGTGTAAAAATCATCTTGGGTTGTAATTGAAATAATTCTTCTTTTCCTAGGGCACACCAGATGTGAAACTGTTTTCCAAACCAGTGTCTCTATGTCTGCTTAGTAAATACTTACTGAAGTCATTCGTTTGCTCTGTAAGTAAATCAAAAAGCATTTGGCTCACAAACTTTTGGCTGGTGTAGCACTTACTGTTCTGTCAGATACTTGCAGCTGATTATTTAAAGCATTATAGGAAACTATTAATAATGTTTTTCTGATGATTGATTGGATAACTTTAGCATATTTGTGAATGCTGCTCTAGGGAAGATACCTATTTGGAGACTTCATAGCATTGAGTTTTCATTACTAAGATAATTATAAGCTAAACATTTGTGTAATTTTGTAAGTTTTGAGGGAGTGCATCACTGAAATTTCTATTAGTCCTTTAAGTGACTTTATTACTGTAAGGAACAAGTGGATTAAGAGATCCTGTAAAGAAATCACCTTCTGTTGAACTGCAGAATATCTGTATCCTTAGGTTTTGTAAGGCTGTCTCACATGGAGAGCTGATATTAAATTGCCTTCTGAGCCTTGTGTAACACATAAGCTTTCTGACTTCCAGACAAAAAACAAGCGTTGCAAGCTGCTGCCCCTGGTCATGGCTGCACCTATGGATGTTGAACAGGGAACTGTGATCATGGTGGGGATTCCTCCAGAGACAGAAAGCTCAGACAAAAAGAAGTAAGCAAAGTGTTTACAAGTTCTAGACCTGTCTCTGAAGCAAATACATCTTTCCTTTACCTATTTAACAGTGATTAGGTTGACTTGAATTGTGTCCTTCTTAAAAACACACCTACTGCATACAGTGAGGTACTTTGAGAGAGGATACAGATTTTCATTACCTTCCTTGCAAGGCTTTTTCTTTTCCTTCCCTCTTAAAAGAGGGAAATAGCTCACTATATGGCCCATGACTTCACTTCTCAAAGCCTCCAATGTAAAGATTTTTGCAGTGAATAAGTGAGGTGTGCCTCGAATACACAGCACCTGTAAAAACATCTGGGAGCCATTTCCACCTCTCAGCCAGGAAAAAGTTCCTTGCTTCTACCTTAGTTAAACATCCTTTCTGTGACGTTCATTAGCGTTTCTCCTCCTGCCTCAGCTTTTTTGGAAGAGCCTTCGAGAAGGCAGCAGAGAGCACCAACTCCCGGACGCTGCACAACCACTTCGAGATGTCGAGTGAGTGGCGGGGCCCGCAGGGGGCGGTGCGGGGGCGGGCCGGGCTGGGCTCTGCCGGGGCTCACAGCGGTGCAGAAACCACAAACCTCCCAGCCCTGCTCCCTGAGACACTGCATTCTGCATGCACTAACGGTTTGCACATGTGCCCTTCGCTTTACAGTCCATCATGTTACATGTGAAACCTTTCAATTTAGCGGCCAAACAAAGCACGGTATTGATAAGATATTGAGGCAGTGAAATCACCCTATCTTGGACGTGCTTAAGAAAGAGACAGGTTTTTTTAGCAATATCTGCTTATCTGTGCATGGTGGACAGACACAGAAATATTCTTAGATTTAAGAAGCTAAATTAAATTGGAAATTAATTTCCTGCTCTGTTGTGGGGTGGGCACCTACAAATTAGTTTGCTAATATTTAAGGTACAAAATAAACAGTGCCCTTTGCGTATATAGCTTCTCCTTCTTAAAAGTGAGTAAGAATATAACTTGGTATACTTGGTATAATTTGGTATATTCAGGCTTATTGTTCTTCAAGTGTGACATCTAGAATGTCTTTCAGTTGTTTGCATCCTGTAATAAGATATTTCATATTTCAGTAATTGAATTGAAAACAGAAGATCGGAGCAAATTTCTGGATGCACTTATTTCTCTCTTGTCTTAAAGGTAAGACACTATAAAGAATAATTTTTAAATTATTACAAATCAAGTAACCTACTACTGTCTGTAAATGTGGCAACTTTTAGTGAAAATATAAATTGAAGTAAGAGTTTCTTACAAAGACAATTGTTTTCCTTTGGAGGAGGAGGCAGCAGACAGTAAGCAAAACCTTTCCTTCCTTAAAAGATTTATTTAAGTTTCATCACCCATGAGCTTCTCCTTCATTGTTCTTAACTTTCTGTGGCTTTTTAACTTAGGGTGGGAAAGGAGCATCTGTTTGTGTTGTGAGAGAAATGGCAATATTAGCTAATTGTAGCTGTTATTGTTACTGACATTTAATTCTGATGGCTTGAGTTTGAGCTCAGGATGGAATTTTGGCCCCAGCAGTGCCACTGGCTTTGATGTTAATAGAGAATTTGCATTTTTCTTTCCCAGTGTTATAGTTGTAGCCTAGTTTGGTGTGTAGTTTTTACTTGGAACAGAGATGGGGATATGAGACTTTTTTTTGTAGTTGTGACAAGTAGCTTCACACTAGTCCAGAGCTGCTTGTTAGATAGCAGAGGCCTGCATGGCTTACAGGATTTCAACATCCACTTGTTTTCTTACACTTTGTACTGATTGTTTTGTGTTCTGCTCTTATTATGCAGCGGTGCCTTTTGGTTCCTTGAGCTGGAAGCTGAGGATGGGACCCTCTGAAATTATTTTGGCTCTTCCAAAGTTCATGGTGCTGCGGTTCTGGTGTATCTTAGGTACTGGTACAGGCCTGGACTGGTGTTTTTATACCTTTTGGGAGGTCAAAAGGATTTTGATCTCAGCACAGAGATATTGAACTCTTCTTTTTCTAAACATCCCACCCTGGTAATGGCAAAAGCTGTCACCTGGTGTTTGTACATTTGATTTCTATATATCAGGCCTGCTTTTATTAGTAGATATATCCTTGTGATGTTGAGTTGTGGACTGATAACAAAAAATAGATTTTGAAGTTCCATATTTATATTACTGTTCAAATGTGCTTTTAAAATTGTCTTTAATGATTTTTAATTTTTGACTCAAACTGTTTGAAACTCCTTGAAGTTCTAGAATGTTGAAAATGTTTGTTAGTATCATCAGATTGAAGTCTTGTAGTTTAATTGAAAGACTCGTTTTGCGAGAGGAGTTTTAGGATTTTAGGGTTTTTAATATCCAAATACTGAGTAACTGCCAAATACCAAATGAAAAATCCAGGGAATGCCGGTGTCAATAAAGCCTTTTTAGTCATGCATTGTGATACTGTATTGTCACTTGTAGCTTGACTCTGGGAATAATTTTCCTGGAAGGAGGCTGAAGTACTATGATAATTCTGTGTAGACTGTAGCACTGTAAATATTGACAGAGTAGCTTATCCTGTTCCATAGCAGATTTCATTTTACTGTGGTCATATGAAATGTCCTGTTGGCCTTACCCTGCTGTGTATATGTGTACATGTGGAATGCTCTTCTGCATGAAGTGTTTGCTCAAATTCACTGTGACTTCAATGTTTTCATGTATTATAACAAATACAATGAGGTTATGTATCATTGCATCATTCTTTGTACATATTTTAATACAGATTAATTTAATATTAAATGTGATTTAAATGTAGACAACAGAAACCTAATTAAACTATCTATTTTTATTCAAAAAAAGTTGGTTTGGGTTTTTTAAAAATTTTTTATATGTTGTCCTCTTATCTGAATAAAAATCCCTGTGACAAGTTGGGATGGCCAAAAAATTGTGCTTTCTTAGATAAAGCAATGCTGCCTTTCGGTTTTGCTTGCTTACTAGGGTAGTCTCAACAATAAATTATATTGCCCCTTACCCAGCACATTTTGGGTTTTACACAGCATACAGAAACTTTTATCACTTTTCTAAAGTACCTTGCTGGGCTTTAGGTCTCTGGAAATGGAAACACAGAAGCTCTTGTGCCAGGACAATTAATATGTAAAAGGTAGGAGTGTTTAGTGAGACTGAAATGCACTTCTAGATATTTTCACTTTATCTTTCAGTTGCAAACTGCCGAGTGAGTTAAATTGAAGATAAATGTAGGAAATTCATTAATTTATCACAACAGAATCACTGCCTTTCCACAGCATTCAATGACTAAGTAGTTCAGCCCTATCACATATTTAAGGCTTCTTTTACTGACTGTCATGTTTTGAAAAATGGATAAATTTTCAGGCACAAGCACCCTTTAGCTTCAGCATGTTGTGACATACTTGGGGGATGAAGAGCGGGAGCTCCAGTTTTTTGCTGGGATGTGTTGGTAATTGCTTTACTGCTGAGTAAAGCAGTAACATAAAACATATTTTCCTTGTCCCTCCTTTATTGGGGTTTTTGTTTTGGTTTGATTTTTTTTTTTTTGGTTGGTTGTTTTTTGCTGTTTTTTAAGGTTCATTTTTTTTCCCCAAGATCTGCTGGAAATGCCAAGAATGCCTTTGCAAATTTTAGAATTGATCAGCTGTTAAACTGATTCCAAGGCCATCCAAATGTGGCCATAAATCAGCCAGGAATGTGGGATAATGTGTAAAAAGAAAGTTATTAAATCTGTATGGACGCCTGAAGAAGTCTCTGCCAATAGATAAAAATTTTGCATGCTAGCATTTTACAATGTGGGCAATAGAATCCAATGCTCCTTATGTCATTTATGCTATAGAATTTCTAGATTAATATGTTAATACTACCTGGAGAATAATTGTGTGGGGAAATTGTTGAGCAGTTTCATTCAGCAGCAGTAACTTGGTGGGCCATTGATATTTGTGTAGGTTGGGTAAAATGGCCACTTGACATCTCTGCCTGAAGAGATAATTATGTTTTTGATTGATTATCCCACAGAAATTGTGGCTCTAATGAGTAATTTTTAAATAAATAGAGCACCGAGAAATCAACTTAATTATGACTTACATGTAGTCATATTCCACCTAGTTATGTCTGAATGCCAATAGAAACATTCCCTAAGGGTTACACTGAAGCTCCAGTAAATCTTCCAATGTGTTTGCTTGCTGTAATAGTTGCCTCCTAATCAGTTCTTTAAATATTTCTGCTGCTGCTAATCTGAGAACAATAGCAGTATGAAACAAATCCTTTAAAATGTTTTAGTTTTTTAACAAAATAAAATTATGAAAATCCTTAAATACCAAAGTACTGAAGCAGCTGAACAAGCTGATTTATACCATTCCTGCTCAGTGATTCATGGCTGTTTTCTTTATGGGGAGATAAATTGAAACATAATTGAAATCACACAGTGAGGACCTGATTTGGTTGGAATTGAAGTGAATCCCCTTCCACAAAAGAATTGTGGTGACTTTACAGGCTTGTACTTACCAATGTCAAGGTTGCATAATGGGTAAGAATTAATTCTTACCTCTTTTCCTATTTCTCTTTACACAAAAAAAAAAAAAAAA
>VWZU01015139.1:275641-289698 GCA_013397095.1 Sterrhoptilus dennistouni
AAGGCGTGTTGCAATTTCCTTGTTATGAAAGGCTTTTCCCAGTCTGTGCCAGTTTGATTGTGGCAATAACAGCCACAGGGGGAGGCCAGTGGGCTTTGGTCAGTTCTTGGCTCTCTAATGACAGAAGCAGGTGCTAGGGAAGGGTACAGAAACAAAGCAGCTGCATTTGATGCTTCCTTCCAGACACAAACAAGTGCTGTCCCAGTCCTTGTGCTCAAGGCCATCCTGAGCCAGGTGTGGTTTCTTGTATTTGGTCCCTGTCAGGCATTATCTAGGAATCTGAATTCACTTCCTCCCAAATCCCTGCAAAATTCTAGCCTGTGCAGTATTTTGTGGGGAGTAGATCTGCAGCCTAGCTCGATATTGCATGAAAAACTACAACCCTGTGGAACAGTGTACCAGTGCTGATTGTTCTTATAACTGGAAGTTAAAATCTCTACAATGATTTCTAAGCAAACTATTTTGCAAAGATTCATTATTTTTACTTGCTATTGTAAAACCTTTTATTATAAAGGACAGAAAATATTCCTGGGTTGAACATTGGAAGATATTAGGGGGTTTTGCCTTGATCTACAGAAGTAAATATGTTTATCATCAGACTTTTATGCCTTGGTACTTAGATGAAAATACAGTTGGTCTTACAACAATAGGAGCTCTAGTTCATGAACCGTATCAAATTTAGCTGCAGTATCTGCTATTTCTTGCCACTCTTCCATCTGACTACTCTCCTAGAGCCTACTGATCTGCTTTTATGGCAGAAGCAATAAATCAGAGGTATTTCAGAATCTGATGGTTTTAGCTGTTCTATCAGCAATCTGAGTTTACAATAGTAAATAGCAATCATCACTTGTAAACCTGACAGGATCTGAGAGAGACACTGCAGTCTTAAAATGCTGAATGGTTTGCAGGAGAGCAGGTAGGAAAAGTACCTTAGAATTGTCATGTTTGACCATCTTTTATACTTCAGTTTCACTTTTTCCACTCCTGTTTTTAGGACAACATTTCCATTGCTCACCTGCCCATAAATACAAGAGAAATAAAACTTTACATCACTAATCTCTGGTCTGGAGTACCCCAGTTGTAAAGTCCAGAAGAGAAAGTTTTAAAATCAGTCTCTTTTGTACAGGAGTTCTTTGAAGATGTTTTTGTTGAGTTGAATTGGCCCCTCAGGGTGTGCTAACTTGTAAAGAGGGGAGCAGTACAGGGCAGTACTTATTAAAAGAGAAATGTAGTGATCACACGTTAGGAGGAATCAAAACATGAAACACCAGGACCGTTCTCACAGCAATAAACAGCATCATTTGTTGATTTTATGTGTACATCTGTCAATCAATGGTTTTGATTCCCTCACAGAAGGAATATTCTTGAAAACATTCCTCTGAGATTTCCTTTGTGAGTAAGTCTGGCTTGCAGGAAAGAAAGCAGTGAAATGTTTGTTTCTTTAAATGGAAAAATTGAAATCCGTCTTGGCACTCGTGTACCATTGTTGGCTTCAAGGTGGTACTAAAAGTTCCCTTGGAGCAAATTCAAGAACTGAAAAATGTGCTGCCCAGGGTGGAGCTCAAAAATGCCACCTTTATGTACAAACATTTGGGTTATAAACACACACTTAGCAGGAAATATTGCAGAACATTCACTAGGGAAAGAAAACTGTGGGAGCTTTTTATTTCAGACTGGATGCCATTGTTTTAAAGCATTTGAGGTTGGATTTTTGTCATTCAGAAGGTGGCAGAATTAGAGAAGAAACGTGAAAGTCAAACGTGGAAAATAGGCAAGAAATCCCTAACTTCATGGCACCTGAACTCATGACATCCCTGGGTCTGACAGAGCAGAGAATGTGGGTTTCCCAGTCACTGCTGCTGTGTGATAGAAAAATTTGGACTTTCTCCACCCCCTCAAGGCAGTTGTGGCTGCTGGGTTGTTATCCTGGCATGGGTTACCTTGACTTGCTGTCTGCTCCTGTGGTGTGTATCTGGCCAATACACAAAGATCTCAATAAAGAAGAGATAAAGACTTGTCTGGTAATTTGGTATCACAACAAGCATTTATCAGAGTTGCTGATGCATGCTATTCTCAATGAGCTGAAGGCTCCCAAGTCATTCTTAAATCAGAATTAGAACCAGTC
This sequence comes from Sterrhoptilus dennistouni, assembly GCA_013397095.1. Taxonomy (NCBI): domain Eukaryota; kingdom Metazoa; phylum Chordata; class Aves; order Passeriformes; family Zosteropidae; genus Sterrhoptilus; species Sterrhoptilus dennistouni. The sequence continues at coordinate 277,767 of VWZU01015139.1, forward strand.
CCATAGGAATTTATGAGCAAGCCTAATCATATCTCATGAACTAAACTAAGATAAAATGTATACATAAGCAGTATCACAGCATAGTTCCTTCCAGTGCTGGATCTGGGTTTATTTTATTAAGAGATCTGGGGGATTTTTTATTCCTTGGTTCAACATCCTTCTCTGAAGCCTTTGCCACTTGCTTAAGAGCTGTAGATGACCTCTCTGGGTATTCCTTCATGTTAATGACTAGGTTACCAGGTTTAGACAAGTACCATGACATTCTGGGTCCTTTGTGTTTTTTTCAAAACCAGTTTTAATTGACACGATTCCTTTCTGGCCCTTGCTAAAGAGATAATATTCCCTTACAACAAAAGGGTGCTGTCTTTTATAGCACTTAGAGTCCCCTCTTCTCATTGCTGCAGCTTGTCTGTGTTTCCAGTCCCTGTGGTGTTGGTGTCTCTTTCCACTGTTTAGCTCAGTGGAATTTACTTTCATTTAATCATTCATTTGCAGCATGGCAGTGGAAAATCGGAGGTACCTGCCATTGAATTGGAAAGAATTCACAGGGACAGTCAGCTCTTAGGATGTTTTTATTCTCCGAAAGGAGTCACCAAGGAGCTCTCAAAATAAATATGCCATTAATAATGATCTACTGTCTGATCTAAAAGCCTAATTGGATCAGTAGCCTTGAAGGAAGGGGCACGTAAAATAATGTTTCTTTAAACACTGGTGTGGTCAGTGTAGTAATTCAGGATTCAAATAGCAAGAATACACCATGCCCTGGATCAAGCATGCTCTGAGCTCTGAGATTACTTTCTTGGGCTCTGGCTAAGTTCCTCTTCTGAGACCATGCACTGACCAAAATGTCCCCTCCCTATTGTACAGAATGACAGTACAGAATGACATTAATCTTAAAAAAATTAGCATTATAATTTTTTTTTCCTGAGGCTGCTGTGCTTCCTTCAGGAAGGTCTCTTAACTGGAAATGGCTTTGTTACATCATATGGAAGCTGTTCAAGTTAATAAATTAAAATTAAAAAAAATATGCTCTCCAAACAGTTCTGGGCTTTTCCAGTGGTATAAGTGCCAAATTCAAAGAAACTCAGAGGAGTCTTTGGCTGTGTCCAGCTAATTACTCGTGTGGGGGCAGACTGTCGTGGGAGCTTTTTTTTACAGGTTCTCAAATTTGAAAAGTTGTTGCTCTACAATGGAAACAAGATCTCAACAGCTGCACAACTAATTACTAACTGTAATATAACTCTGCAACCTGATCGTCTAGCTGAGAACTGTGGTGTTTCATGGTGCCATTTGGTATGTGCTACACTACTCAAATAATTGCTTTCTAAACAGAGCCAGGGCTTGTTTAGTGTTTAATTTACACTGTCCATGTTTGCCTCAATTACAGTCATTGCTTACTAGGTTAAATCATTATCCAGTTTTCAGATATGTCCAGATTTCTAGAAATCCAGTTTTGTCTATAATTGAGAGTTCAGGCAACTATCTAGTACCAGACCAGATTACCACCCAACACTGATTGTGGTATTTTCCTTGGGAAGTTTAAGATGTTGTCTGTCATACCAACCTTTACTTTCTCACTTGCCAAAATCTTCAGGGCTGAAAACATTTTCTGCTTTAAAAATATAAAACCTGGTATGCTCTTCATTATTTATAGCTCTTGTCAGTAAAATGTATTACCCTCCTGGGTTAATGGCTCTGCAAGTGTGTGCTATCGGAACAGCACCATTTCTGGACTCTGTAAAAGTTACATTTTGAAAAATTAAGCACAATCCTTTAAAGACATCTATGCACATATTGTAAGGCACTCGTGGAATTTCCCAGATGTGTCTGTTCTAGGGAGGGAAATACTGTCCCCCTAAAACATTCTGAGGAAAAGCCAAACAGTTTTTCCCCCTCTGCCTGCCTGTTTTCTCTCCTTGTGAGATTTTTCTGCCTCTGTGTTATCTGCCACTAATGTTAGGCAAAACTGCCTCCCATTCTTCCTGCCAAAGGACTGAATCTCCCTCCAGTGTTTAGGTTTCTTTATCCTGTTATTGGGCTCCAGTTTGTTCACACCCACAAAAACAGCATACATGGGTGTTGGATTTGGTTACCTGCTTTGCAAATCCAGTGTGTGCTGTTTCATGAAGAAGGGGAAGAGTATTGTTGTTTCAGCTGGTTCCACTTGCTGTGCAGCCATGTAAGTAGATTAGCTGATACCACTGTTAAAGACAGAGTAATTAAAACAATAACCTGATGAACATATCCTTTTTATGAGACTTTTTTCTTGCAAAAGCTACTGAATTCTGACTCATTTTTCTGACTCACACTGAATTGCTGGCTCCTGTTGTAGAATATCCTCTAAGAAAAGTCCTTGAGCATAGCACGCTGTGTCAAAGGGACACAGCTTTCCAACTGTTGCATACAAAACTGAGAAGGGGACCTGAAAAGGACTGAAAATGACAGGGTGAAGTACAAAAATAGAAAATAAAGAACTAAGAGGAAAAGAGGGACTGGGTAACAATAGAGGGTAGGCAGTAAATCCGGTTTGCCTTTCCAGCTCAGGAAGGTGTCTCGGAATCTGTGTTTCAGGGCACCCACTGGGTGGTCACCAGAGCTCTTTGAGTGTGTGAAATGAAATGGAAAACAATAGCGCAGCAGCAATTGCTTTTTTCCCTCTGATGAGGTGTTCCTTGAATTGCCAGCACGACTCCTGCTTGATTTAGCAGTGAATACAGCCAGGCATTTCCTGAAACGACAGCACTACATGGTGCTATTAGAAATGCTAAGTGAAAGGTTCTGCTGTGAATAACCAGGGAAAGGGAATAGGATACGGGAGTGTGTCCCACTAAACTGTCTGTGCAACAAAAGAGAGAATGAAATGTAGCACAGCTGCACAGGGGTCATTTACCCAGTCTGAAAACCCTCATCTCATTCCACAAATAGGTGATAGGAGCCAACAAGATCTGTTTGGAAGAGATACACGTTTTTTGGAAGAGATATGCCTTTTGGTTAGAAGCTAAAGCCAGCATTGTTGTCTTACTAACTTGTCTTCTTTTTATTTTAACTCATATCATCTTATAAACTCTCAACTATCTCAATTCTCATGGGGAATTTTTGCCAGTAAATGTAGATATTGTTTGTGTTCTGGGCCAATATCACATTCTGACAAGTCTCCATGTATGTATATATCTGCTTACTCATCTGTTCCATTATCTCCAAAGAACCAGTAAATGATTCCTTTCAGAAAGGGTCTCTTCTCTGACCCTTTCAAGGATACAAATACAGTATATGTCTCCAAGAGTGCTGCACTGATTTGGCAGAAACTATGCAAGAATCACTGCTACCCCTCCTCCTCCCTGATTACAGCCTTTAGGAGAGAAATGTGATGAGCCCTCTTTTTTTTTGTTATTCAGTACATTTTTGTGGTCTTCTATTAAACTTTGTATTTCCTCTTTGCCTCACCTTCTTCCTTCATCAGAATGGATGTTAGAGAGCGCCTCATGCAAATGCACAGGGACACCCAAAAGGGCATTACTGTGACAGATTAATTAGTTATTAGCTAAGCAGTATCTAGTCTCATCTCATGCCTTTGTATTCAGTCACTTGTGCTGGTTTTTATCCAGTGTCCAATCACTCATAGTAGTTCTCTCCTTTCGTTTTTAGAATAAAAAAAACTTGTACATTGCTGAGATCAGTTTTAAACCCTCCCAGGGTCCAGAGCATTCTCTACCTTACTTACACACATGTTATGTGTACTATTTTCTAGTTGTTAAAAAAATCCTTTCCTATTGTACTTTCAGCTTGAGTCCAATCTGAAACAAAGTCAATTGTAGTTCTATATTTACATTTTAAGTTAATTGAGCTCTTTAGTTTTTGCTTCTGCCCTGGATATGTTCATTTCTGTTTCCAGGCTCTCATTCCTGTTAACTTTATCAGTGTGGTGTGTCTGTGCTTTCACTGTCACCTCAGACACTCACTTTGGTGCCTACAGCAGTGTGGGGTCTTACCCCACTTTGCTCATTATAAAACACTAACATTATTTCTTTCCTTTTTCTTCCTCTGAGTTAAGACCCATCTGTTTGATTCAAACTTCTTTGCAAGGTCACAAAGTGAAGTGTCACAGCAGTTTAAGAGCTCCTGCATCCTGCCTGCCCATGTTACGAGGTCAGGACAGACCTAAGACATTCTGGTTCAGGAGGATTGCAGTTTGCCCTTTCCTTCACAATCTGAATGCCTGTGTAGCCACAGGTGCTAAAACTGAAATTCTCAATTTCTTGTTGTGACATGACTCAGATTTCAGTAACTCCATTAAGGGGAAAAAAACTTGGCCTTACAGTTTAGCACCCCCTCCCACCCTGTCTTTGAAGTGGGCTTGTTTTCTACACACCAGTGGAGTTCAATACTTGCACTACAATCTGCCAGAGGCCATTTCTGAAAGGCTGTGAATGCATTTTGCCAGAAAGTAAAAACAATCTCCAACCTTGTGAGGGAGGCCAGGGGAAAAAGGGATTGCTCTTCCCACCACCTATGATCAGCCTTTAGGACAGATGTCAGTAACAGCTTCAGAGTGTGAAATGAGCCCATACAGCATCCAGGTATGAAGTCAGGATTGCTGTACTGAGCTAAAAGTGCAGGTTCTAAAGAATGTAATCAGCTCTGCAGGAATCTGGGCAGGATGCCATGGATAATAGCTTTCCTTTTAGGAGGGACACTCTAATGATGATATGGATGTCTTAAATAGTTGTGGTCATTAATAACCTCAGGTAGACAAGAAGTCTCTTTAAATATTATCCAAACAACAGCATTTTACCCCTGGAGTCTCAGAATGATATTGACTTCTGGGAATACCCACTATCTATAGTTCCAGAATAACTGCTTTAATGATGTCTTTGTTTAGTTTCTTCCTAATGGAATTCCCACCCAATGGAACTCTCTCCTAACTTCAGCCCAATCCACATTGTTACAGTAGACAAAGAAAATATTTATGGGGAAACTAGTTCCATATGCCTGAAAAGTGACATTATTGTGTCTTATACCTTTCTGAAAAACTGAAACTCCTCTTCCATGGCACAAGCTGTGGGAGTTAAGGTTTTATAAAATTGACATGTATTTGGGTGCATAGATAGTCTCAACTGGTCAAGACAAGAAAATCAGGAGAAAATGGGACAGCCTAAAAATAATTTAATGGTTCAAGAACATAATGGAATTCAAGTAGCTGATAAATTTTTAAAACTTGCCTTGTATGTCAACATTTTGAAATGTCAACAGTATAACAAAAATAAAGTAGATGTAAACAGTGAAATGTATTATGTTGCTTGGATCTTGGCAGTCACTTCCAATGAAATAATAGCAGGAAATTATAGAGGAAAAAAAATGGTGAAATCATTCTGTAGTCATTGGGTATTCATGTGAGTCTTCTGTGTTGAGATAACACTTGGGTTTATTTGTATTATAGAATGAAAGATTGCTGTTATAATTGGAAACTGTTAAAGGTTTTGTAGCTCAGGCTAAAGGTTATCCAGGCTGCTGCAGCAGATATCCTAATTCTAACAAAAGATATACAGTAAGGACAGAACGTTATAACTGGGAAATCTAAAAATATACATAGTGCAAGAATTCTGCGGTGCTAGGCACTTGTTAGAGCTGATAAGAATTGGTGATTGTTGTTTTTTGTCCCAATCCTTCAAATATGTGAAGGTATATTGAAACTGAATCCTACCATTTTGAGATTTCACATATGTTCTTGTCAGGCAGTGCCTATTTTCCTTTCCTGAGTGATCTTTTATGCCCAAGAGTAAATTCTCTTAAGGTTCAACCTTCTGTGGAAGTGTTCTGATAACAAACACAGTTAATGCTAATGAGTTATGTATGAGTGTAACAGAGGGGAATCAATTCAGCTCAGAATGTGTTTGAGAGTGGGAACAGAGCCCAGAGGCACCCACATATGGTTAGATTGATTGTCAGAGTACCTGGCATGGGATCAAGAGGAATGTCACTCAGAGCTCTGTCAGCTAACCTGCATCATTGGAACTGTAGGAACATACACAGCTGAAACCCAACATGCATTTACCATTGCAAAGTGTTTACCACCAGATTAAAATTGTTGTTGTGGGATCTGGTTTTGTGCATCTCCTAGCTTTTAGTGCATTTGTTCAACCCAGGAAAATCTTCTGCTTATCTTAAAAAACCCAAAAATGTTCCACAGACAACCCAGCTGGTGCTAAAGACCCAAAATGTGCACATGTGTAACTTTCCTCCTTGCAGGACATAGCCAACAATGAGAGATGCACTGGATGATACAACTGGCACAGAGCTCACAGCTTGCTCACTGGATCAGAGTCATTTTGGGAGGGTTATCTATTGTTTGCCTGGAAAAATCAGCTATTTTAAACATTTACTTTTGTTCTCCACTGTAAATAAACATGAACAGGCTTCATCTCATCTGTTTTGTTTGTGTGCACCAGAGCACCTCCCTGGGCCATGCAAAGCCTCTGCCTGGCTGGTGCAGCCTGGAGGATCCACCAGAAGGGAACATCCCTGGATTTGGAGCTGAGGTGTAGTAAGGAATGGATCCACTGCTATTGCTGTACATAATAGCACTGAGGCATTTCATCATGCCTAAACTAAGGCTATTTTTTTCCAAAAGAAGGAGTGACTTGTGTGGATGACATAATCAGCTGGGCTTCAGGAACACCTTGTACCAGCTGCTGCCAGAGGTTTAGTCAATGTGAGTGCCTTTTGCCATTCAAGATGCTCTAAGGAGGATTAGAGTAAAAGATGCAGGTTATTTTATTTTCTGCCTGTTTTTCTAGATGGCCAAAGTCCTTTTGTACTGGGTATCAGAGGTGGTCTTGTCATTTACTCTCTATAATTAATGTAATGAGATTTGTGTGCCTTGTTGAAAAGACTGTGTCTTGTGGAGTAAGGTGTGTTTCCCTTTCTTTTTCCTTTTGTAGCCTGAGACCAAAACAGCTGGATAGTAGTCTCAAGGCTAATTCTTCTTTTCCTTTAATCAGTGCTGTATATGCAGTACCCCATGCTGTTGATTCTATTGTTCTCAAATCAAAAAGCTAAAGCCAGTAGTTCAGTTAATGCACCAGTTCATTCCTGTCAGGATAGTCGACATCCAGACTCATTCCTATCCTCATTTTCCTGTATTGCTTTTAAAACAGACTCTGATTCTGAGGAGTATTTTAACATTTGAAGTGGTAAAGTTTGTGTGATTTGATCCCCCATTAGCCTGAGCTTATTTGGATACAGTGGCCAGCAACCCAAACCATAGGTGCCACTTTCAGAGAGGCAAAGCTCTCCCTCAGGGCAGTAGATGAGTGGCCAGGGGGAAGCTGGGGTCGAGCATGATGAGAAGACTGGCATGAGCCCTGGGCAGATGCCTTCAGCACAACACTGGTGTTTCCATGCTGAGTCCTACTACTCCTTACCTTTCTCTGTCCCATTTTGGGTTGAATCCACATGGTGAGCTTTGGAAGGAGGAGAAAGCTTAGTGTTGTAAACAAAACCCCCAAATGCCACAGACAAAGGACACTGCTCAATTGATTCATGATGTCTCAATCTGTGTTTAAGGTGAAGCAAGTCTCGTGTATCCAAGCAACTATAAAGCCTTCACTGTTACTGTGGGAGGTTTTGTCAGTGATGCAGTGGTTGAAGTTCTCTTTTTCTTCTGGCTGAGGATTGTAATAGGTAGAAGAAGGAGATTTCTAAACAGAGACTTACTGCTGCAAAGTCAGCAAGGAACAGTCTGGAGCAGTCACACACACACACAGACAGACACAAACAAAGGTCCAAACAAAATAAAAATTATAGAAGTCAGTCATGTCCAAGATATAAATATAAGAACCTCTTGAAGCTTTGTTTTTGAAATTATCTTATCACAATCAGGCTACAAGTAAAACAAATGCAGTATTTGACCTGAAAAGAGAATTCACCTGCTTTCACCCAATTAATCTAATACAGCAGGAATATTTGTTATGTCTTACCAAGCAGACTTATAAAAGCAAATCTTCGAACACGTGTACCTAATGAATGATTTTCTTCTTCAGTGCACACAGAGAAAGGGATGGATTCTGGGTACCATCTGATGCTGAATATTGCATTAATACATTGTTCAATATATGCATGAATGTGGCATATGGCTCCTGACAGGCAGGGCTATCTTTTAGCATTAGATATATGGATGAGTTGGAGGATACCTGTATTTGGGGTTTGAAAGACAGCCAAGGAAAAAGAACAAATTGCTTGCATAATATTTGATCAGAGAATAGATTTTAAATAAAAATCTAAAATTACACTGCTTTCTCACTTCAAGCGTAAAATGTTTTGTATGTTCCAAAGAGCAGATGCTCAACAAACATCTTTGTACAGGAAAAGGAAATATTTCCTTAAACATCCTGCAGCAAACGTGACTGATTGAGCTTCCTTTTCCCTCTGCCTGGTGCATTTCCCTTCTTTGCACAGACAGGATCTAACCAGATTTGCAGGGTATGAACTGCAGGTTACTTTCAAATTCATAACTATGAAATGGTTCGTTTAGCAGGACAAAGGCCAAGCCGACAGACACCCTTTTTCCAGCTCAGCATGTGCATAGCAATGGGAGGGTGGCAAGGAGCTTTTGTTAATCTCAACAGAGCTGGCAAGTATGCTGCAAAATGAAGGCTTTGAAGATGTTTTTTCTTCATTTTTAAAGCAACAGTTTGTTAGAACAAAGCTTGAAAGTCTTGCAAAAAAAAAAAATCTGCAAAATATTGACTGTCCTCCCTGGCAGTTACGTAACTTAGGCAAATTTCTCCACTAGCAATTAGTCTGTACAATTTACTTTACCAGTCTTTATTGGTTTTGGGGTATTTTTTTAGGGTCTGTTCTGCTGCATCTGTGAAAATGTTTTTTCCCCAGCTTGAATGCACTTTTGAAAAAAAAATAAATGGTTGGCAGAAAGAATTAGGATATCAGGTCAGGTTGGGGCTGATCCAAGCAGCAGCATTTTTTTCCCTTTTAGTTTAAACGTGTAGAAATTGAAAGCCTTAAAAGCTTCATGCTTAGAGCTGTTCCCAAAATAGCTGGGACTCACACTCCACTTCCTAATGTGCTCACATCACAAGACCAACTGCTGCTGCTTTGCTCTCTTTTGTCTGAGGCTTCGGTGGAGAGCTGAGATGCTGCCTGCTCTGCCCTGCTCTGCAAGGGAGCAGCCCTTCCTTCTTCCCCAGAGGTGACCCAGCTCTCCTCCCCAGAGGCAGCCCAGGTAATTTCCCTCTGGGCACTAATATCACACCCCACCTTCCTGAGCCCAAACAATCCAGTGGCTTTCACAAAACACATTGACCCTGTTCAGGGATTGGTTTACATGTTTTTATTTTTTATGCGAAATCATAAATACAAAATAAAAATAGTAAACAAGTGCTATAGATTTATCTTTTCATTGGGATGAGGTTCGGGCCTGATCCTGAGCACTTCCAAGGTTTTGAGTTCAGGACTAGGTCTTTGTTCTTAGAAAACACATAATAGCAAAAACCAACTTAGACTTTTACCCTGAAGCCAGTGACATCAGTAACAGCGTTCTCCCAGGTTATCTTTTAAAGCACAGCAACAACTAAGGATACTGAAGGATGAGATTACATATAAAAATATTTTTTAAAATGAGCCCCACTTTCTGCAAGTATTGTTGGGTGCTGCCCCACTGATCTCAGCCACAGTTACAGTTTTGGTAGGATGATGCTGTGTCTAGGGGCACATGCACAATTAGCATGGGCTTCTTCCAAGAGGTCTTTCTGTGACATTTTTTTCAGATTTTGGCTATAAGAGGATCCAGCCCTGCCTTGATGCAAAAAATTGGCTTGTTAAAATTCCCTTCTAAGGCGTGGGTTTCTCTCCCTCGCCCAAAGACACCAGTTTTGATTTGAAATGCTAGGGATGCATTGTCCAGAAAGATTTCATCTTTTGGTCACACCCCAAATGCTGCAGCACTTCTGAAGGCTCTAATCTTCACAGACATGCAGACACTTTTGTCAGTGGGGTTTAGTTCTTTAACTTGAGACACAAGAGAGTGAGGTCCAGGATTTGGGCTAATATCTGTGGACTCATTTACTAGACACCAAAGAGCTGAGTGAGGGTGAGTGACAAATAGAGTTGGATGTTACAATTTAAAATAAAGCAGTCATGAAACAAATAAAGGCACCAAACCACATAACAAGCCAACTTTGGTAGATTTCTTGCAAAATATATGCATTTAAATACATTTAGAGTTTACAAGGTTACACTTTTTAAAAAGTTGCAATGATGAAATGCAGAATATTTCACTCTTGTACCAAAACTACATATCACATCCCAAAAAAACCAATATTACAGCTTTTATTTAAATGGAGACAGTATTAGAACTGCACCTCTTCATAGAGCAGAGGAAGTTGCAGACATATTGCTCTGCTTTTGAATTCTCTGATGAGCTCAGACCCTGCTATTTATGTGTTTGAAAAACAAAAGCAGTTATCTTCAAAAGGATAAATCATGTGCTCAATATTCAACATCAAAATTTGCAGGGGCAAGGCTTTAGTCTCTCATTCCAGTTATTGAATTGCTGATACCTCCAGGGTTTTAAGTTTGCTAAGCAAGGCAAGAACAGAGTCAATGTAAATCTGTCAGACCCACAGTTATGGTTTGTCCCTAAGTTTGGTGTTACCAGAAAGCTGTAAGAGTTAATGCTCAGGTCAGGTGTGCACTGTACTGCTGTGTGATTGTGAGGACCTGTGAGGTGGTAGTGTTGTTCTCTGAGTTGTATAAACAGCACATTTCCTCCCTAACTCTTGGCAGAAATCTCCTTATGGCAATGCAGATGCTGCCACAGTCAGTGGCATAATCCTGTGTGGATTTACAAGTAATTAAGAAGACGAAATTAATTTACAAGATTGAAGAAGTATCACACCATCCCCTTAAGCCCCTCCCTTAACAAAGTTTGTCTCTGCAGTATAAAATAAAAAAGTGTAAGCTAACATTTCAGACTGTGGTGAAGTTCAGGTGTTGACCTCAGGAAAATTAGAGTTGTGTTGCCCAAACCATCTTCCTCCCAGTCTGCAGAGTGTTACCAGGGCAATGCAGAGGAGCTGAGAGCTGTGAGAGTCATGACTTCACCACTGATCACCCGGCATAAAGTCTCAGTCAAGATATTTTTGGTAAAATTCTTTAGCAATTTTTTGCTTGATTTGGTAAATGAAGGAAAGCACATGTTAATAAAATCACAGTGGGGAGCCAACCAAGCCCACGTCCAACTGAACACACATTTCAAAACTGGCAGCAAGCAGAGCTTGGCAAGAAGGCCACAAAGACTTCATTCCCTCCAACCAACAATATCTGGGGCAATTTTTATGTTTCCAGTCTCCTGTAGTGCAGATGAGAGGAGCAGAGACCCTGCTGGAGCCAGGACATACAGTGAGCTCCTAGATTTCTTAACCTAGTCCTCAAATAATTCTGGCAATGAGTTCATATTCAAGTAAAAACAGAGCATAAGCTGAAGAAGAGATGAAGAACCTCAAGAGACAAGCTAGTATTATCTGATTTGTACTCCATTAAAGGACAGCAACTACATGAAATCTCTTTCAAAGTTTCAAATACACACAGACCAATACACTTCACTGAGGGACCGAAACAACTGAAGAAAGCCAGATAACTTTCTCCAAGCAGTTACTGCTTGTGGGATTAAGGACCAAGGTTAGTTTCACGCTTTGAACAGGATCCCTATTTTAATTGCCCAAACAGATCAAACCCCCGCTTATGAGTCCGAGCAGGAACTGCCGGATGCAGCCTCGGGGAGAGATGAAGAAGATGGGAAGCTGCTCCTGGGCTCCGGTGCCGGCAGCCGGGCGGTGCCCGGGGCGGCGGCAGCGGGCGGTGAAGTACTCACGAGTGTCGGTAACGCCGGGCCCTGCGGCAGGAGCCGGGCGGGCGG
>VWZU01015139.1:300365-337590 GCA_013397095.1 Sterrhoptilus dennistouni
TCTTTAATTATTGTTCACGTGTGGGTCAGAGACTTCACGGTATCGTGAGACTTTAAGTATGACTTGGGAATGATTTAAATACAAACTTACCAGTCTGCTGTGCGTTGGCGGACTGTACACGGTTATACTTGAGCTCTGTGGGTGTGAGGCGGAGCTGCCTCTTTCCTGATGGGTGATCGTGGCTAATATGTTTATATTTTTATTTTTAAAAAGCCCCAGTTTTTCACAATTATAGGTCTGTTTAACAGTGGTTTTTTGACACAGTAACACGGCAAAAATACTGTCAAAAGCTGCTTGCATAGGAACAACATCATCCCTGAACCTGATCATTTATAAGAACGGTATCACTGCCTCCTTTATGTGTTTCAAGTAACTGTATTAGTTGAAAAAAAAAAAAAGTATGAAAGGAAGGTGTTTAGAGTCATATGTTAGCATTGAAATGGAACTTTAAATAAAATATTTAAGATTAGAGCTTTAGGTTCGTGCATTGCTTTTTCTTGACCTTTTAAGAATAGTGCTCATACAGGTGGTTGAACTCAGCCCTTGTTCCTTTTGCTGTGCATATGTGTGCCATAGAGTCACAGGGATGCTCCAAATTTTGATGCACTCCCAGTAGTAATCCCTGTACAGTTTCTTTGGTTCAAATACAATACCAGAAGGAAGTCTGTAGACCTTATAAGCTGTGAACATCAGTTCCAAGCCAGAGCAGTTGCTCACACTTGGTGTGGTCTGTCTGCAAAGGTCACAGCTGGGTTGTTGGAATTTCTGTAATTCTGTCTTTGGTGGAAGTGATACAGTCATTTTCCTGAATAAGAGTAAGGCGGAATTGCTAGTGTGTAAAAGAGCATTCATATTTCTAATGAAGAAAAATGAAATCACCTGGGATTGTTGATCTAGAGGGAGTGAGGGGAGGGGGTTTCCCGCAGTGGAGGTGAGGACATGCCAGGAACAAAGCATGACATACAGAATAGGCTGTGCTGGACACACTTGTTAGCACTATGAGTCACAGAATTGTGCATTTTTTTCTATTATTATTGATGTGACTCAATATTTAACATTTCTTCCTTGGGTTTTGTTGTTCTTTTAGTGAGAAACCACAACTACTACTTGTTTTACTGACATATCTTGATGTTTCTGTCTGCTTGAGTTCTGAGAAGTTCAGAATGCTGATGTTTTTGAGACCATTTCCAGCACTGGGAAACCTGTTTAAGTCTTTACTCCTGTTTATGGCTATTAAATACTGCCAAAAAAAATTATCTGATTTCTGTAGCCTCTGATGGAAAGGAAGAAGCCTCATTTGAGAAATCAGAAGGGCTGTTCTGCTTGTCGAGATGGTTGTAAGGTCACTCTGAAGTGATTATTTAAAAATGTTGTTTGATATCCTTATATGGACACGCTCTTTGTACATGTTCAGTGGTGCTTTCTTTGTGCTGGTTCCTATTAAGAAGCTCCCAGTCTGCCTGTTCCTCACAGTTTACTTCTTGCATCCTGACAGGAACAAGGGAAATGACCCATTTTCCTTCCCCTCTCTTTCTCTCTCACCAGAATACTGCTCTTAACAGAGGGTGGTGGGATGGCACGTTCCAGCTGCAGCTGAGCTTGGTGGCACTTTGCTCCTTTGCATTGCCAGCATCATATTGTTCAGGATAGGAATTTGTTGGAATCCAGAATGAAACTTTGTTATGTTATCCACTGTTCAAAACCAGATTTGGACATTCCTGTGCTGTAGCACAGTGTCTTTTTTTTTTTTCTGCTAGGCCTGCTAAGTATGGCCCAGCATTATTTACAGATAAAGTTTCACTGCTTTTTGCAAGTTGTTGCAGATGTATCTTATCTCTTCCTTTCTCCTTGAGCTGTTTTGTATGTGCTGTTTTGCTTATCTCATACTGATTGAAAGAGTACTTTGAAAATATAAAGAGAACAGAACAGATACAGCTTTTGCTCTGGTTTGCCTTAGTTTGGGGATTTTATACACATTTTGTTCTGGACAATTGATAAGAAATTAGATGTTACAATTTCCAGGTGTGGGAACTACCCAGAGTGTTATCAGAGACTGAGCTTCGTGTTGTTTTGGTTTGAGTCAGCTGTGTGCAGACAGAGCTGAGCGTTTCTGTGGCCACTGATGCGCAGCGGGGACTGGTCCAGGGCCAAGCTCTCACTTGTGAGCAGTGCTGACAGTGCTGTAGTTCTTTGGTGCTGGAAGAAGATTTAAGGTTTTGTTAAGTCCAAAGTTTTGGGTTGTGCTGTGTGGTAGAGCTTCGGGAAGGCAGCACATGGTCATCCGGGGAAGTTGTTTGCTGGAATGATTTTCGAGGAAACCTCATGAGGGCAGTATTAGGAATTGCAAAATGTCAAGGCTGAGCAACTGAGCTCCCAAATGAACCCCGGTGCTTTAAGTGTTGTAGAACAGCAGGTGTTTCTGTGGGGTTTGTTGTTGTTGAGGTAACTTTTAGCTAGCACATTTCTATTCTAACAAAAGACCTTGAGAGATTACTAACTCAAAGTGTGAGCTGCAGTCATGATGTGATCAGAGCTCCTGGCTGCTGCTTTGGCTACAGCAACTTTGCAGTCAGAGTGAGAGACAAGGTGATGTGGTTTGCCTTGTAGGAAACAGATTTTGTAAGCTGCAATTGTGCAACAAATGGTTTTATGAAAAGAAATGTTCTTTATGAGATGACAGACTAATTTTGAAGCTGAATGTGTCATAATCAGTTGACAGCAATTTTGACTCTTCTGCTTTTTAATCAAGTAACTTGAGTAATGCTACAATGGATGTGACTATGCTGTCAGTTGAAAGCAGAAGTAGGGAATTTGCCATGCATATTAAAACCTAAATCACTCCCGTGTCTCTCCTTTATCTATGGACAGTGGGCCTGGGTGACTTCTCCTCTGGCATTACTGTGAGAAATGGTTCAGGTATATCTACATGGGCACTCAGTAACTACGAGCTTTTCTAAACTCTTGAACTGTGTTACTAATTTTATTGACAAGGTGACAACAGAGGTTTCCAAACTTAGAAACAAGATGTCAACAGAGCAATGAGTTACTTCTGTCCGTGGGATTATGAGTGTCTTTAAGGATCTGTGACAATGGTTGGCTGAAGGCTGGAATGAGCCTTTGCATGCTGGTCAAAGGAAAGTAAGCTCTGTTTTTCAAAACCATTCTTAAGGGATGTTTTCAAGAATGTTTTGAGGAATACACAGTTAGAGGCTGACAGAAGATGATTAGAATCAGGACCTCCCTGTTTTCCAGGCAATGGATGCATTGGGCTTTCATTAGTAACCAAATGAGCTGTGTATGGGGGAAAAGTAGTTGGAGGAGGGAAAAAATAACTTTCCTTGCTCATAGGGTAGCTGGTACCTGCACAGCTGCCAGGGTTTTAAATGCCTGCTGCAGGGCAAGTGAAATCCCATGGGATCTGAAGATCTGTTTTCTTTAAAACTCCAAGCAGCAATTACGCCAACTTCGACTTTTCCTTCAGTCCAGAGCTTGGTGTATCTCTGCCAGGATTGACTGTCAAACTGCCAGTGTCAGAAACTGGACTGTGTCCTGCTAAAATCACTCGTGCTACCCAACAGGAAAGTCTGAACACACAGGTGCCTGCATAGGTCACTTCCCTGCTTCCCCAGGCCAAGAGCTGCATTGTCAACAAAGCAAGCTGTGAAGTGCTCCTGCCGCTTCTGCGTTTCCTGTCCCTGCTCTGGGGCTGCTCTAAATGAAAGGGCCTTGCTATTGCCCTGATAACTAATCTATAGCACAGCTAACATCCTTGAGTAAAGAGATAAGGGCTTGCCAAAGTCCTGCTGTTCTGGGTGTCTGAAACTGAAGAACAAATCTCTTTTGATAGTCCTTCACACTGGCATGAATTTTTGTGTCTAGCGTGGGTTAGCCAAGTGTAGTGTCCTATCCAGCAACAGCACTTTGAAGTCACTGAAAATGATATGTTCTGACCCTTACCTGGGAATCATGTAGGTGTCCTGTTCTCATGAGAATTTTTGGACATGGTAATAATTCTCAAATGTAATGTTTGGACAACATTTGCATTACGCTCGCCTGTCTGTGAACCATCCTTCTATAAAGACAGGATGGGTGAAAGTTTGTTATGATACTAAATTTTAATATTTTGCACTTTAAAGGAATATTTCTGTTTTAAAATTTTGAAGTATTTAAATTAAGTACTCCTGTGATTTATTTCGGAAGGAAGACATTTTGATTATGGCTTGTTTGTTCTGGTAATCCTTGAGTATGTGACACTGTTCTACTAGAATAAAATTATTACATGCAATTTATCAGTTCAAATTAAAAGTAATGTGATCTTCAAGTCAGCTGACATGCACTATGTTTTTTTTTCTTCCAGTGTCTGAAACTTGAAGTGAAGAAACATGTCTCAGTCAGGTGAAAAAGTAAAGGTAAAGAGATGGCTGTGTAGCCAAAATTTTGTTTAGACTCTGTTCAGCTTCTGAAAACATTTGTAATTTTACTGCAGTGCTGAAATTGTGAATGAATTATTGCTTCAGATGTGTTTCTTAAAAGTAACTGCTTAGTAGAAATAGAGATTGTATGTGATCCTAGTGATAGACTTTCTGCTGTTCACCAGACATTCAGTCTCTGCTTACAAAGTTAAAATGGTACCTTCACCTATGGAAATTTCATACAACAAACCTTCATTTCTAATGTTTTTCCCCACCTGGATGGGCTTTAAAAGGATTGTTAGCAAATAAATAATTACCTTTTAAGTGATTTCCCTTGTATCCCCCCACATCACTGGAAGTGTATGGCATGTAAAAAACCTGTTCTCATCATAAACTCATCTGTGAAGAAGACATTTGGTTCCAGGTAGCCCATAGGTCCCTAAATCAGGTGGCTGCAGTTCCTATTTAGGCTCCTCTTAGGTTTTCAGTCAATGGGTAACAGATGGTGGAGCAGACTGCCCTGTTTATAGCTCTATCTCTTTGGTAAGTTTTTCAGCAGGCATGTTTCTTTTTCCTGCTTTTGTGTTGGAAGGTAAAGATTGTGAAGATAGGTGAACGACTTAACAAGCAAATGATCCATCTCTGTGTGATTGTATCTCAGTAATCCTTCCATTAGTACAATGTTCTTGGTTTTTACCTGTAAGCATATCCATTATTTTTATAGAAGACTGTAGCAGCAGACACCAAATTTGAACAAAATTTTTTATTTTGTGCTGTATTTATTTATTAAAGATTAATAATAGTGTGTTCTTGCAAGCTTGCAAGTTTTTATTTTTATTTTATCCAAGGGGAGACTTGTTTGCGTAGCTCAAGGTACTTATCTGATTTCTATTTATATCAGCGTGCTTGGTAAATGAGCCTTTTCAAGGTCTGCCTTGCTATTGCAGAAAAAATTCTTTCAATCTCTATTCTTTCTAGTGCTTTATATACCCTGCACTTAATTGTGTAGAAACAAGTAAACTCTTTTTCAGCTTTTTAGGGGGAAAGGGATCTCATTTATATTCAACCTTTGTTTTTTTGTCAGTTTTCCGACTCGGCGGGCTATGTGGGATTTGCTAATCTGCCCAACCAGGTTCACAGGAAATCTGTGAAGAAGGGCTTTGAATTCACACTCATGGTAGTTGGTAAGTGAGTTCTTTAAGTATTTTTGACTGTTATACAAGATCAACATTTCTTTCACATAGATGCATACATCTTCCTACTTAGCAATTGACTTACACAGTAGAAAAAGCTTTGAACCTCTGTGCACTTTCTAATTACATCTGTTACTATTTTGTCATGTTTAGTAGGAGGGAGTATTTATAGTGAATAAAGATGATGACTTGGAGCCAACAGGACATTTTTGCACTCCTAATTCATGGTCAGATGACAGGGTAGTTGTTTAATCTTTCTTTCACTCTGGTTTCCCCATTGAAGGCATGACTGCCCACAGTGAGTATCTTGCTGTTGAAATGGTGATGCTGCTGTTGTGTTTTCTGCTGTTCTGTACTGACTCACTCTGGTGTCAGAGATAAACCTGTAATTTGCCTGTTCTGTCAATGAGCACCTCTGAGTCTCTTGATGGAGAGTCCTTTAGGCACAAAGCTCTTCCAAGTGTTGAATTATGTTTACGTTAAATCAGTTTAATGGTGTGCATGTGCAGAGGGAGTCCACAGTACTGTCACCCTTTTATAGCAGTTAGTGAAAAATGAAAATGTGCTCTGTAGTACCATTTGGGATTACTTGGTGACAGTATTCAGGAGTGTTTGTAAGGTAATTTGTGATAATTCTGGACTTCTTGTGTCATGTAGAATGTGGCGAGAAATACGTATAATTTTTTCATTGCTAATATCATGTTAGTAGCATCTAAAATAATACAGCCAGTTGGTCTAAATGCTGACTCCTTTGATTCCTTGAGTTAGGAAACAAGTGATTTTTATGAAACTCAGATATAGTAGTTAAATTTACACATTTAACTTCATTACTTAGGTGTAGAACAAAGTTTGTGTCTTTTGAACTTACAGAATCATGAAACTTCTCAGGTGAATTTTGAATAATTTGCTTTATGATTTTCACTTTCATAGAACCTATATGGGCTTAACTGTGAGGGTGCAAAACTTGACTGTTAGTTTGGGATTGTTTTAATCATTCATCTTCCCAGCAGTGTTGCAGGTTCAATCTCTAGCTTAGGAAAACCTTCAAGCTTTCAAAAATTTTCAGCAGGAGAGTTACAGCCCCTGATTTTGTAAGTTTAAGTGAAAAAAGCTGTAATTTTCCTCAAGTAACTGAACTGTCTCTAGATCTATAGTCCAAGTGCTGTATGACCTTTCAGCTTTTATTGTGACATCTGTTACAGTAAACTTAAATTTTTCATGTAACATTTATGAAAACACTGGAGACTTGTTTTTCCGGTGTTTTCAAAGTGCTTAGCTGAACCTTTGATGTTTTTATATCAAAAGCTAGGGTGGATCTTGATGAACAAATTATTTTTCCTCCATAATGTGGGCTGGGAAAAAGACAAAGTGCTTTAAAAATCATGGAGTAAAAGTGTATATGCTTAATAACCTGAATTATTTTGTTTGTAGGTGAGTCTGGCTTAGGAAAATCCACTTTAATTAACAGTCTGTTCCTGACTGATCTTTATCCAGAACGTTATATTCCTGGAGCTGCAGGTAAATGTGATTTTGCAGTTCCTGTAGCACACTTCACCCTATAAAATTTCATGTTCTTTCTGTTAATATTGCTTCATTCTTCACCCATTACACCACTTTGTCATCTTGTATTTAAATTTTCTAAATTATGTTTTGTTGAGCTGCCATTTTTTTATTTGGATTTCCTTTCAAAGACAACTTTTGTTTCTTTATCAGTTGCTTTTAAAAAAATCAGCTCCCAAACCTTTTAGGTATCAATATACCTAAATGTGGTTTTGCTCTAATCCCCATTTCTTCTTACTGCTTTTTGTCTGTAGTGTCTTAAATCCCTGTTAGAGATGTAAATAACCTTTTGACAAAGAATCTGTTTTGCTTTTGAGTATTATGATTTTATTTTTGCATATTGTCATAAGTAAACCCATGGTTTAGTTCATTGTTTCTTGTTTACTTACAACAAAACGTGATGTTAAATTCTACTTCGTGTATTTTGATAAAATATTTTATATCATGCAGGTTACAACACACTTGAGCTTGCAGCTCCTCCTCTATTGCTCTCTCCTGTGGGTGTCTCTGCAGGAATTGATAGGCAAATAACAATCCAAATGTTCCTTTATTTTAGAGAAAATAGAGAGAACAGTTCAAATCGAAGCTTCTACAGTAGAGATAGAGGAGCGAGGGGTGAAGCTGCGTTTAACTGTAGTTGACACACCAGGATATGGAGATGCCATTAACAGCCAGGACTGGTATGTGTGCAAATACTGCTTTGTTCATGAAGTGTGTGTCTTACACAAACACTATTCTAGTGGGTCTGGTACTTTCTACAACTTGCAGTTTCAATTTTCTAACCACTTTTGATGGTTTTAAAAATTTTGTAGGCTGTGTCTATGATTCTGCTTCAAAATTAACAGCCTCTCCTTCAAAACGTTCCTCTGAGCACTGCAGTCAGCTTTTTGTCTCTATGGACATTCCAACAGGACAAAATCCTGGTGGGGGGAAACTTTGTCTTCTACTTTCTGTGTCTCTGGCCCATCCAGTTTCCATGTTTTTAAGACAGTTTTTTTCATTCCCTATCCTCTATGTGTACTACCAGCAATTTGGGTAGAACTGGTGTTTTTTTATGATGAAGTTACCACTTGCTCTCTCTGGCCCAAATACAACTAATAATCTTTAATGGATGAAATAATTGTCAGCAGATACATTGGAAAATATACATAATTGCTTTAGCATAATGATTATGAAGAAAGAAATTTTTAAAGCAGCTAGAAATGAATGGGGCAATGTAACAAAGTTAGAATTACTGAGTTCATAAATGTAATTTCCAAATAATCACAATCAGGTAATTCTCTTTAACTGTGGAAAGCTGATGATTTTTTTCAAATAAAGATGAGATATCCTTACTGGGATGCTTCTAGTTTCAGTGGATTAAAACTTTGACTTTTCACATGGTTGTTGTTCAGGAAGTGCTAACAATATTTATTTTTCTTAGTTGTTAATTTTGTTGACACTTTATTTTTGGTGGTGGTGGTGGTAATCCCAAGACAAGCAAGGATCACTTTGCAGAGAAATGGAGTATAAGGCTAATACAGGTTGATTCGAGTCCTGCACTATAAGTTAAAGACCAGGAAATATAAAATAAGACCAGATAAAATAAACATATATAATGCTAACAGAATGTTTTGCAATCTTTGATTGATTGACAGAATAATGTATCTGCAGTGTTCCTATTATCAGATGGTTTTGCTCCTTTCTATGGTGTAGATGTAGGAACAGAGCAAAAGTGAAGGCAGTGAAGTTCTGGAATACACTAAATGAAAGTCTTGAAAGTGAAGCTCTAGTGAGATTTTCTTTTCCTCCCACTTTTCCTACTTTAGTAAATTGAAAAAAATGGAACTTTTGGAATAACACAAAGCCATCTTTCTGGGCTGCATCATGGTCTTGCTTACTTTGTGCACTGTTGACTAGAGCTTCCTTCCGCTGGAGCCGAGAGCTCTGCAGCCTGTGCATTGTGTTGTAGAGAGCTCTTCCTGTTGATTGTGTTCTAATGCCCTTTGTTTATTCTGCTCAGATGTTTCTTAGAGACCTACGTGTTCGGATTTTCCCCTTTCTCTTTGGAGGTTTTCTGAACAGAATCATTCCATGGTGATTCAGACCTGAGCAGAACAATTTATATGGAATTTTCTTTGACAAATCTGAAACATCAAATAGGCTACAGGAACAAATAGTACTTACAACTTACAAAATAAAAAGATGCAGTTCATGGTGTCTCTTTAGTTACGTCACATGAAAAGCCTTTCAGCCATGGCAAGTGTCATTTTGACAAAGTCTGTTAATCTTTACAGGATGTCTCAGGGACTTGGATGGACAGAGTCTTTGTTTTGAACTGAAGTGAGGACTAACCCGGTGCAACCACCTTCCTTCCTTGGTAGTTCAGAGGAAGGAGCAAGTTCGTGTTCTTGAACTTATGTTTGTGTTAAGGACCATTATTGCAGTCAAGGTTCACTGGTAGATAGTGCTGATGATGATCCAAAATATATATAAAGCCTCTTTTTTGGGAAGTCTGCAAAAATTGCAGACTATTTGTATTTCAAGGTGACTAATTTTACTAAGGCTATTTTTGAACACAGATAAATCGAACTGGCATGGTGTCTCTAGGAGGCAGCAGTGGCTGGGAGTGTTTCAACTATCTTTCTGCTGAGTAGGTTCCCTAATTGCTTTTAGCCTCTGTGCCTTGATGAAAGGGCTAAATTTTAGAGTTTGACTTTCATGGATGGGAGCTGAGGTAAATTTTTGTGTATTTTGTGTCAAAGAAAAAGGGCTGATAAGGATTTTGTGCTACTAGGAGTGTGTCCAGGAGGTCTACTGGACTGGAAAAAACAACAGTGTTGGATTGGGAAATGATTTGTTGTAGATTCAGTGCAACACATTTTCTGAAGCAGAGTAATTCTTGTTTTCTTGATGCTGTACTTATGAAAGGAAAGGTGGAGGTGAACCACAGTTAACTGTGGTGATTTTTTTTTTTAAGATTCTGTGGGAAGCTTTAGTGCTGGATGGAGTTCTGTATTCTAGAATCATACCCATGCCTAGGATTGCTCGTGGCATCAGTTTATGGGTATGTTTGGAGAACAGCAGAATTCTTTATGGTGGGAGGTTTGACACATTCAGCATCTTTCCATGCATGAGTACATTGGGATCATGAGAGAAGCATGTCCTTAAAATAACATCTTTTATGAGAAGAGAGAGGATCTAATCAGGGGAGGAAAAATAATGCTTAGGTACTTAGATTTGCTTTGATGTCTGGTCTCAAAAAAGTGATTGACAAAAACAGACTACAGGTGAACTTGTTAGATGTTGCTGATCACACTCTTGATTTCATCTTTCTTGCAGCACCACAGGTAATTCAATAGCTGCTCTTTGGCTGCTGCTAAGTTCTTTTTTTTTTTTTTTTTAAACTGACTAACATTATATTTTGTGGGTTTTGGCAGCTTGATAATATTGTTCATTTTCCCCCAGTGGGCTCAAATGCAGTGTTTGTGTTGTTTGCTGTTACAATACAGGATGTGCTATCTCCTAAGCAGTGACAGCACTGTGGTGTGAGCCAGGTGTTTCCCGGAAATCAGGAGGTACAGGACACTCACACCGTATTTATAGGGAAAATTAGAGCTGTTAGACCTAGAAAACTGCACGTAAACTAATTACATTCCCAGAGAAATGTGTGATAGTTCTTTCCCATTGTTAGTGTTTGGTTTCTGTCCTACTATTTGTGTGTCTTCAGTTCCGTTACCTTTTACCAGCTAAGAGAAGTATTGAAGACTAACAGGAGCAAAAACAATATTGATGTGTTTCAGCATGTTTAGGTATTAAGATGCTGTTTCCTAATCAGTAGCACCAAAGTCAAACCCCAATAAATTCCATCTTTTGCTTTGTTGTCTTCTGTAGTATGACTTAGAACAGCCAAATCTTGCAAGGATTTAAATGTGTGTATATATATTCTACTGTGGATTTATTCTTTCTCAATTAAAAAGCTTACTTAGCTTTGGAGAATCAAATTCCCTCCAGGATCTCTTCCATCATTGTTGTTACTTTCTTTTATTATCTCCTTTTCAGACATGCAGCCCTTGGTCAATGTTGCTGCCTATTGCAGTGTTTGCCAGCATTCGGTGTTAGTTTTCCAAATTATTAATTTTCTTTTCTGTTATCTGCTGTTTCCTCCTTAAATGTATCTCATCAACTTTGTGCTTTCTCAGCAAAAGAAATATAGATGTTCCTATTTCTCAAGTTAAGCTTTCTGCTTAGTTTTTTCTCAAGTAGTTTAAGACATGTTCACGATACACATTGATCTGTCTAACCTTATCTACGTCAGCTGCTCATTTTCCTTCCCCTGCAGTATGTCATACAAAGTGTTCTTTTATATTAATGGTGTTTGCAGGTGTCTGCATACTCTGGAATAGCTTAAAACTATCTCAGTTATGTGTTTTCTCTCTCTGGTCACTACTCTCTGTGCCTGATTAATCTATGTGATCAGATTTTGTGCTCATTTACTTCTTTGTAGGAATATTTTAAATTGTCTTGAACTAAGTAGGAATTATTTTTCTTTGCCAACAGAAAAGAATTCTGTGAGGTAACAAAAATAGCTTAATAAATCATGTGGTGCTTGAGTGCATGACTTGCAAATGTATTTGTACTTAATTCAAACCGACTGGAATACCAGAATTTTCATAGGTAACTATAGAAACCCGGCTCTAGGGTCAGGATTGTAAATCAAGAGGATATCCGGGATATGTCATTTGTCCACTGGTTTAAAAACAAATCTTCAGCCCCTACCCCTACAAAAAAAAAGGCAGAAAAATCCTCAATTTTTTGTTCCTGTGCTGTCTCAGCACTTTTTTTCTGAGCTTGCACTTGAACTTTTTATCCAGTGAACAGAGTAGCACTTGAAATTGGCTCTAGGCATAAGTTGACACTTGGTGGTTGTTATGAAAACACTCTCGTGCATTATCAAAATATTTTTCCTCAGTACCAGATAAAATGCTAGGAAGTTGATTTTTTTGTAACAGTGGTGTTTTTAATAACAATGTGTTTCTCCTTCTGTTCTTATCTTTTCATTATTCTTTCCTTATTATTTAAAGCTGATGTAAGATGCCTCTCTTTCTCCCCCTCTCCCATACCACAGCTTCAAAACAATTATCCACTACATTGACAACCAGTTTGAGCGATACCTACATGATGAGAGTGGTCTGAACAGGCGCCACATCATAGACAACAGAGTCCACTGCTGCTTCTACTTCATCTCTCCTTTTGGGCATGGGTAAGAAAAAGCTCCAGCTTTTGTGTTTTAGGGTGTTGTACCTTCATAACAGTTCATAAATCTGTTCGTTACTTGAACTGGTAACTTAGCAGTAGTGTTATTTGAGTTAGCAACCTGTCAGTTAGCCAGTGCAATTAAAACAGTCTGTGGAGATTAGTGTTCTCCTTTACTTTGTCCCCTTTGGCATTTAATACTGTTTCAAGGCAGTCAGATAAATGGCATTGTTTATCACCCAGAAACAGAAATGCTTTTAATATCCACTTCATTATATAGTGACAGTTCTAATTACAACTTAAACTTTGCACAACCAAATTGATAAGCGAGGGCATTAAGTTTAATGGCTTAATTTATTATGAAAATACTGTTTATGTGAACACTTGAAATAAATAATTTTTAACACATTTAGTCTATTATGAAACAAATTACGCAAGACCCCATGCCTATTTTAATTTTTTTTCCCTGCTTGTTGGCAGACTGAAGCCATTAGATGTAGAATTCATGAAGGCTCTTCATGGAAAAGTCAACATTGTCCCTGTGATTGCCAAGGCTGACACCCTGACGCTGAAGGAGAGGGAGAGGCTGAAGAGAAGAGTAGGTCTAACTCTTGATCATGAGAACAGAGCAACCCATATGATGTTAAAGCCAAATATAAAGTAATACCAAACTGGAGAGGGGTGAATGGTATTGGCCAAGGACCTAATCTTCCCATCTCACACCTAAAGTGTCTTCACTGAAATCTTCACTGAGGTCTGATGTGCTTTGCCAGTTCCACTTGCTAAGAATGTGGCTGTTCTTGGCTTCATCTTAGCAGAGCAGTGCACCCAGTAGGGCAGGTTTTAAGCAACATGGTTTGTAACAAGGGTTCAGATAACTCTGAGAGGAGAAGTGGAGATGTTCCTGACGGGCTCTTAGAGAGCAGTGGCCTGAGTGTCCCTTAGTGCTGGGAGTGCATTTGGTGTGTTCTAAGAGCATATCTTCAGTTTCATACAGAAGGTACTTGGGTTGTGCACTCTGCTGCATGGTTTGTAGGAAAATGTGGTTGGAAACTTTTAAAATAAGTGCCCCTGTGATACAAACTAAAACCCTAATACAGAGACAGGACAGTTGGGTTAATATGTGAGCAGGATGCTTTTGTGGCTCCGTTGTTGTGGGATAATGCATGTAGTGTGAACATTTTTTCTGCTGGGTTATCTGTTCATCTGAAACACCAGGACATACTCAGGGTTGCAGTGGAGACAGTCTGTCTTTCCAGACAGTGGTACTAAAATAATTCTTTGCTTTGCAAGGTTTACTTGCCATCTTGAAATTTTGGTTTTTGACAAACCTTTCCGAGACAGCCCAGCTTTTGCCAGATATGACATTGTAGTGAATCCAGTGGAATAATGTCAATATTTGTGGCTGAACGAGTCTTAAACCTTAAATCGAATTTCCATTTTATCACATCATCTGAGCAATGAATGTAAATATTTAATTTGTTCTGGTTTATTCTCTTTGATTGAGAATGACTTTGTGCACCTTGTTAAAGGAATGGGTAGGTGGTGTGATTGTATTATGTATGCTTAGAGGTGGCCCAGTAAAGTTTATTGAGATCACAAGCTTTGTCAGGTTCAATTGACTCAAAACCAGCACAGTAATTTGTAAAATTAACGGGTTTGAACCCACCAAAGCCTATGAATTTTTACTAATTTAATTATTTACCCCTTAAGTAAGTCATTAGTAGTGTAGAGATAATTAGTACCTCTACATTGCAGTCTGTATTTTACACCAGAGTAAACATTTTCATGCTAAGATGTCTTTTATATTATATTTTCATGCAGGGCATAACAGTTGTTTTGATTGTGACTCTGTGACTTCCTGTAGGCCTTTAGAATGATTATTAAATATTTATTCCAAGGGTGTTCCTGCTGGGAATATTTTTCTGTTTTCTTGAAGATGGTTTACAGTTTTATTTAACTGGGAAAATCATATAGATAAAATCATGCTTGCAAAGCAGCACATTAGCTGAACTTCACTTAAATTCAGAGGATTTGTTTGGAGCTTTTTTGAGTGAACCAGTGCCACAGTGGCAGGTGGGGCCATGGTTTGTGTGGGCACGTGAAGAACTTCATTTTCACAAGGTGAGGTGCTGCTGGCATTACTGATGTGTTTTATAAAGCTCAGTGATGTAGGAAAACTTGCCCAAGAAATGGAATGAATCATTCTTAGCTGAGAAAGTTAAAAGTGGGGACAGTTACCACTGTACGAACCTTGTCTGCAATGCAGGCAAACATCCACTGAAGAGGAAATACTTGTACAGAAATGAGCAGCTTTATGATGAACCAGGTGAAAGGAGGAAGGAAATTTTAAAAAGTTCATTCATTGAGACAAGAAGGACCTTTAGATCTTGCTGGGAGAAACTCTGTCCAGGCTCTTGAACTTTAATTTTGTTCCTCCACGAATACTATATGGTAACAACAGGTGCATAGCATTCAAATTGAAAGAACTCCTAGGGAAATCATAAAGCAAAAATGTGGCTGATTGTGCAGGTTTTATTGCTTTTCCTTTTCTGTTACTATACTGACTTTGTGAAAGATTTTTATCTCACATTGTTTGTGGAACTGCTACTTTTTATAAAATCTCCTGTATTCACCCTTTCAGCAGTGTGCTTCAGGCTCAGTGTTCATAGTTGCTTACTTTTTCATTCAGCATTTGGGAGCAGAATGATGTTGAAAGATTTGAGGGAGGCATTTAAGTGGAGCATTAAATATTTTAAAATCAAATTCCCTGGGAATTTAACTAACTTTTAACTAACTAACCTTTAAAACAGTCTGGACTTAGACATATGGACACCACATTTACGCACTGGCTAAGTCCAACAAGATCAAGGGCATCTGTAGTCTGAGGGAGTGGTTAGGGACCAGGTAAACAAGTTTTCATTATTTTTATACTGCTGGCAAAGGTCACTGTAAACTGAGTTTATATTAAGTCAAATGTATAATGTGCTTCCAAAGCTTTGAAAATCAAAGCTACTGTATATTGTTCTAACTCAAAGCATCTTGGCCAACAGAGTCTCTAATCAAGAATAGGAATCAAAGTCCTGCTTTGCTGACGCAGCTTGAAGTCTTACTTTTTTTAGATGTTTCTGCCATTTGGCCGTCAATCTGAAGTAAAATGTTTTTGTTTTGCTGCTGTGGACTAGGCAGCAAGATTAGCTTGTGGTGCTTGCAAAGGAAACCCAGCTTGGAGTAATTCCTGTTTGGACTTTCTGGAATTCAAAGTTATTTTTTAAAACTCTTGAGTGGGAAGAAATGCACGACAGCTTCACAAGCTGTGCCATGCAAGGCTGCTAAGGAAACATGCTCAAAAGAATGACTTCATGCGAGGGGAACTAATATTTTGACTTTTTTTTTTTATTTCCCATGGGAAGGCTAATCTTTAGGAACACAGAATCCTCTGAGGCCAATAAAATTCAGATTTGAAGAAGCAAAATGCTGTTTCATTGTTAGGAGCATAAAATACAGTTTGTTTTTATTGCAATTCTTTTTCCTTTCAGGAAAGCACTAGGTTTAACAGCTGTAATATATTATTCTAGCACCCCTTGCTGTCGGCTTTCCCGTTATTGTTCCACTTGCATTTTATCTCAAAAATCTCAGCCAGGTTAAATGTGCTTTCTTGTTTTATGCAACTACTTAAAGGCATCGAACTGCAGTGCTGCCCCACCCATCCCAGCTGTGCATCTTTAATTGTCATTTGGTGACAGTTCGGGTCTCTTTCATTTTGCAAAACAGTAACAGCATCGATTGATTTAAATGTCATTGTGTGAATGTCTTAATTGCTCAATGGCAACACTTACTCCCAGATTTGTTTTCTCTCTATAAAATGTTGCTCTCTGTGTAGCTGAGGGCTCGTGGCACTTTACTCAGCGTGAGCGCGTGTGTGAGTGCGGGGGATGTTTATGTACCTGGCAGGAAAACATCCTCAGGGAACAGCTGTGCCTCATACATGGTCTTTCCTCTGCTCATGGTCTGGAGAATTGTTTTCTTTCAAACACCTGTTTAATAACCCAGTTCTGGTTGGACAATTTTCATTTCTACTGTAGCTGTTGGTTACCATCATGACAGAGGATGGAGGAACCCAACAATACTCAGAGAAAGCTCATTAAGACACCTCTATTTGAAGTCTGCTTGTGCTACCAAATTAATCTCCAGTTGTATATGCAGTAATAGCATCACAAGTCCTTACACAGGCTCTTCTGAACATTTTTACCATTACTTTAATACTCTCCCTAAATTTGCCCAGACTTTGTCTATGCTGAGAGTTCATTCAGCAGGGCAGCTGCTTGGTTCAGGTGCTGTTGGTGGGGTTACAGTTGCTGTTGTAGGAAGTTTGCACAGTTCTCCTTTCCTGCTGAAACATCCAAGATCCCTTTGGAGAGAGTCACTGTGGAATTTCAGCATTCTTCCTGCTCTCCTCATACCACCACACTTCCTTTACTGAAAGTAACTTGTGAGTACATTTGATGCAGTGACAAGAGCTGTCCTAAGTGTGTTCAGTAGTGTGGCAGCAGAAACGTTCTCTTTGGTTTTGAAAAAGGAATTGACTTGTGCCAGCTTTTGAAGCTGCTAAAGGCCTGGAGTTATGCTGGCTGCTCACCCCTGCAGTGATTTCATTAGGAAAAGAATGTGCCCAGGAATACAGATACTGTATTTTTTATGTTAACCTCAGACATTAATGCAAAGAAAACTGTTGAGGAACAGGGTCTTTTTCTTAGTGGATTTTTAATAACTTTCTCCAGTTTAAGTGGATAATAAGCTTTTATCTTTTTTGATTCAAGAAACAATAGACACTGTCTTCTACATTTTTGAACATATCAAATGCACAAAAATGTACTTTGACATGGGGTGAATGGTTTTGACTCTGTAACTAATGAATTCCTTCTTGTTACTTTTACTCTTTTCATGTTAACCTCACTTTGCTTCTGTATTTGCCTTGTAAAACTTCTGGCATTTTAAAATTATTTATTTGATATATTAAATACATTCATCTTTTATGCCTTTTAAAAAACCTTCAAGCCTGTGTTACTTTGTACTTTGGACACTGAGTCAGGTTGACTATTTGTTACAGACTAGCAAATCAATTTCATATATTTTTAACTGAATACCTCTTCAATGAAATAAGAATACTATTCTTTCTTTTTTGCAAACTTTCAGGTTCTGGATGAGATTTCTGAACATGGCATTAGGATTTATCAGCTCCCCGATGCAGATTCTGATGAAGATGAGGAGTTTAAAGAACAAACTAGAGTTTTAAAGGCAAGTTTCACTCCTAGTTTATTATTTTGCTGCTGTAGTTCTTCAATCTACAACATGTCTAAAGGTACTTTATTCCTTTTACAATGTGTCAAAAAATTCAGTTTCCTTTGTATGTTGGCTCTGAATTATAATCCCTTTTATTCCAGTCTCTGTTTCATCAGAATTCCAAGGGTAGTGTGTCACGAGTTTCTCTTCTTTTCTCTTAAGTGTAAACCACTGTTCACCATGAACTATTACTTGCAGTCTGTTTTCTGACTCAAACGTTTTAACATGTGAGCAAGGAGAGAGGTTGTGTGTTATGGTTGCTGTACTAATTAACAACTTGCCTCGTGTTAAAGCAGATAATCAAGGTTTTACTGAAGTAATTTCCTCTTTGTGCTTGCAAAGGTGTTTGAAGAATGTGTCTGAAATTCTCTTTCTAGCTACTTCACTCTGCATCTGAAGTTTGTTTCTGTTGGCTGTTCTCCATGCATGATGTTATGTCAGATGACACATTATGCCCAAACTGTACTTGAACAGCAGTCAAGTGTTCCTGAAGTGAAGCGTCATTTCCTTCTGGGCCTCTGTTAAAACAAATTGATCCTAACGAAGCTACAGGTGCTCATAGGAGAGGTTGCATTGCCTAGAATGGGATTCATTGGTTTTCTGGTGTGAGAGGATTTTAGTAGAGCGTTTGTCAACATTTCTTTTCCCCCCTCTCTTGCCTGTTACTTGAATCTTTGTGTTTTCTTAAAAGAAAGACAAAGCAAAATACGAGAACTAACCAGCCAAAAATCAAAGCAGTAACTTGTTTTTGTCTGACTCAACTAGGCTAGCATTCCCTTTGCTGTTATTGGATCCAATCAACTTATTGAAGTGAAGGGGAAAAAAATCAGAGGCCGCCTGTATCCCTGGGGAGTTGTTGAAGTTGAAAATCCAGAGCACAATGATTTCCTCAAGCTGCGCACAATGCTGGTGTGAGTAATGGTAAAATGATCCCATCTCCTGTGGTGACGTCACTGCCACAATGACTAAAAGCCTATAGCAACGTTCATTCCTTAATTTAAAACTAGCCCTGATGGCAGCCCAGAGTTACATTTTAGTCCCCTGCAGCTTGTTTTCCTGCTGTACCCTCTGATCTCTGAATTCAGAAAATATTTTCTCTATTTTATGTTGCCAGAGACATGTGATGGTTCTATGCCTTCTGAGAACTGATCTGATGGCCTGTACCTACCAACTGATGTTTTGTTGTAGTGCAGTTGGTGGGGTGGAGAGGCTTTTAAAATACTCTTCGAAGTGAAGAATATTCCAAAAGCAAAGTGCAATTTTCTTGGCAGTATGGGAGATCCTTTGTTAAATATGATACCCCACCCCGTTATGATTTTAGCCGATATGGATATTCTGCCTGCGTAAATGGTTTTAAGTGATTATTTTTAAAAACGATGTTTTGCTATTGTTGGAAATGAATTCCGTTGTGTCATTCCAATTTCAGTCTGCACCGGGCAGGGATTGCCCTCTGCTGGGCATTGGAAGCAAGCGGGTTTTCCTTTTTTCTTTTGGCAAGTGGAAATTGTTAAGCAATGTCAGCTGTTGTGTGAGCCAAGCAGCTCCACCTAGTTCCCAGTTACAAATTATATTTGACGGCACTTAAGAGTTATAAAGTACCTTTGGAATTAAAGTATCTTTCTGAAAAACTGTCTTTGCCAGGTTCTTAACACTGCAAAAACTGGTATAAACAACTTGTCTGAAGTAATTAATGACCAAGACAAAGACAGCATATTTTGGGTCTTCGAATAATATTGGTGGGGCACTTAGGAATGAATTAAAGATCAATGAACTGGAAAGCAGAGTTCTGGATGGCTCGGTCTGTAAGGATTTACTTTTCTGGTAAATACATCCATTAGATAAAACAGAAACAGAAGATTAAAGGGTGTTTTTCTTTGCTTTGCTGAGGATGACAAGTGTTCAATACCCTTTGCATGTTCTAGGACACACATGCAGGACCTGCAGGAGGTGACCCAAGACTTGCACTACGAGAATTTCCGTTCTGAGAGGCTAAAACGCACTGGCAAGTGAGTGTGTGCTGCCCCTGGGCTCTGCTGCTCCTCACTGCCCACTGACAGGGGACTTCCCTTCCTCCTGACTAATCCCACCTGTAAACAATTGTTTCTGATGAGATTTCAGTCTGTGGAATTCTGAAATTTGTAAGAAATGCTCTTCTCAAAGAGGAGTAATATATAGCAAAGTGATGTGCTTATAAACAGCTTAAATCCCTTTTTCTCTATGCTTTTAATTGGAATGTGCAGGAAGAAGGTGCCTGCAGGCAAGATAGGTTTTATGTAATGGTGTCTGCTTGAAGAAAATGAACACTAGTGGACAAATTTAAATCAGTCCCAGTCCATCTGCTTAGGGAGGTATTGCTTCTCTTGCTCCTTCATATGTAGCTTAAGAGAGAAGTTTAGACCAAACAATCTTTTCTGATTTTTTTAATGGAGTTTTTTATCTCTTTTTTAATTCTTAGCAACTTAATGGAAAAGATCTACATCTACCTTTGCTACATCTTTTTGGATAGCAACTTACTCTTGTCCACATTCCACTTGTTCTTTAAGTATTCAGCAAAGGATTTTGATGTTAAAGAAGAAAGGAAATAGCCTACACAGCTTTTTAGTGGTTGATTTTTGTACCATGGATAAATAGTGAAGGAAATCTCTTCATTAAAGTAAATTGCAAAACAAAATAATCCATACAGCAGTTAAGAAATCAAATTTTAAGAAATGGAGAGTGTGTAGCAGGAGTCTGAGATAAAGATGGCCTTTTACAAAAGGGAAGCATGCTTTTAAAAATGTCCTAAGTTCCCCTGTATGGAAGAATGTAGACTTTGATGATGTTATAATAATTGAAGTATGAGTCTTGAATCTGTTATTGGAGATTTTTACTTCTGTATTTTATGTTGTCAATGTGTTCTTTTCTTCAATAGGCCTGTTGAAGAGGAAGTGGTAGACAAGGATAGAATCCTCCAGCAGAAAGAGGCTGAGGTAAGAAGTTTCTAAAACTTGTTCTTCAATATAACATACTGTATTCCAATTTCAGTTTTCTGCATCAGCTACTGCCTGTGGCAGGTAGGATTGGGGTTGAGCTAAAAGACAGACCTAACCTGACCATACAAGTTGCCCTTACAGTGTTTTATAGTCACTTGCATTGTGGATGGAGGTAGTGTGTGCACTCTTGGTTGTAGGCAGAATGTTTATCACTTCCTGTTTGGTTGCTAATTTTCCATAAGGATGTTTGCTATTTTAAGTATTGAAATCAATTTATGTTTGTCAGGTACGCATGCTGTGGTGGAATATACTGACAGGCTCATGTCACTTCAGATGGGCATGTGCTCACTGCAAGCACAGTATCAGTAAATTTATTCTTATGTCTCGTGGCTATGGAGTAGAAACAGGCTCTTAAAAATCTTAAAAATCCCATAATGTAATTAATACATGTGTTTTTTCATCTTAATCTTGACTTAAATCATAGTATTTTTGTTGCGCCTGTCAGTTTATGGATTTGGTGTTTTCAAACTGATTCCTCACTCTGGTTCCAAGTTATTGCTAGGCCTTTTAATTTAGTATATTTATGTTGAAGTTGTAAAGACTCAGAGATTTTTAGCCTGGTATTTAAATTCTGGCAATATGCTGCCAGTGCTTTTACTACTTTAAAGTGTGAAAACTGAAGACTTGTTGCCAATTGTAAGATAGTGGGTTTTTTCTCTTTATCCTTCTTTTATCCAATTCAGCTTGAATCCATGTCCATAACTGCAGGAAAGCATGACTGGAAAGATAATTTCACATGTGCAGTGATTTGGAATAAAAAATAAAAAACTACAAGCAGTTTTATGTGTTTCTGAGGTGGAAGATTGACTCCCATACATGGAAATTTTTGAAATTTACTTTGGTCTGTGCATTTCCTTTTTCCCTTATAGCATCCATATTTAAAAATAACTAACCCTGGTTAGCTATTGGCTAACCCTGGCATGTTGATATAAATAGCAAAAAATTTTCCTAAAGGAAGTGCAGAAGCAGCTGATTACCACCATAATTAGTAGTTAATAATATGAATTATTGGAGATTGAGTGAGCTGCATATTTATCACTCTATAACTGCATTTCAGCAGCATAAGTACACTTGATGGCTGTGCACATACAAGAGTGGAACTTCTGCAAGTGCTAAGTACACAAATTAACTGCCTCCCATTTACTGGGGCGTGTGCAAAGCAACAGGAGCCCATCAGCTGATAGCCAGCAGTACTGAATGCTTCAAAAAAGTCAAGAGCATTTTTTCAAAATGTTTTTTGTTTTTCTGTTTTTCCTTAGTGATTCCAAGCAGACAAGGAGACCTAAAGAATTTAAGTTGTAACTGCTGTTTCTCCTGTTATTTGAACTATGTAAATTGTACATGCCTAGTAGTTAAGTAAAGTCTTGGGTATCCTTGTAGAACTATTTGTTTTAAGACTTATATCTGAAAAAAGTCTCCTATAAATATTTTTCCTGGAAACTGTTGATATGACAGGCACTATATATATACATACATATATATATATGCACATATATATATTCTATTTATGCATTGACACAGAATGGTCAAAATAGACCAGTATATAAATATGTAACGTGTCTTTTATATAACATGGCTAAAGGGATGAAATTTTGAATTTCTCAGGGGACAATCTTTGAAAGTTTCCTCTGGGGCTAATCATTTCTGAATAATTGCTGCTGAAGTTGCGGGGGATTAGGTTAGAACTTGAAAAAACAAATACATTTTTAACTTCTGCATTCTATTGTTCCAAAGAGATCAAGGGGCTTTGCTGAATCTTCTGTAGATAAGCTGGTATGAAGTCTGTTCATCTCCAAATCATCCCTAAGGTTCAGACTGGGAAAAATCTGTGGAGGAAAGAGGCACAGAGGAAATGGGCTTGCATTCCATGGCCTTCACAGAGAAAACAAATATCTATTTCCCCTCCTGTTCTGCATTCCCATCAGTAACGGTGCTTGATGTTCTATTTACAGTTTTGTGAGGTTTATATAACCTTGGAAGGAATGAATGCTTGAACTAGTGCCAGGATCATCTTTATCAAGGCATCACTTTTGCTAAATGGTCTTTTATTATGCCAAAGGATGTGGTCCCCAGTTCAGCCAATTTGGAATAGCTAATCTGTCATTTTGGATTTATTGCTTAGTCTGGTTGTGCTTTTGCTCATTTGCAAGTGATGACCTGTTTTTTAGAGCTGGAAAGTGAAAATAGGCATAAAGATATTCCTGTTCCTTACTGTAAGTTTGATGCAGAACAGATTATTTTGATGTTGTAGTGTAAGTGGGCACAAACTTTACATTTGTAGCTTTTTGCCATATTTTTCCTGCTCTGAAAATGTCTTATTAATAAAAACCTTTCAAGGTTTTGAGAGGTAGTACTTCCAGAAAAAATATTAGGGCTGTGATTACATGAAAACAGCAAGGAATGAACACCTCTGGGTTTCTTTAGTGAGCTACCCTGAGACTTTGGGCAAATCTGTCCATGCTTCTGTTTTCAGTAGACTTGGTCAGCAGTGGGCTGTGTATTGTAGAATGAACACAATGTTGAAGTTGTTTTCTTTCTGTCCTTCCACTTTCTGAACATGTTGTAACCCTTTGGCAGATGAGATAGAGGGCCCTGGGATGGTGTGGGAGCCAGGAGGGGGAGCAGCAGTGGCGGGTGAGGATGGGAATGATGTGTGCAGGTAACTGCCTGCTGCTGCTGGGCTTTGGGAAAGCATTGTCTTCAAACAGAAGGGGCAAACTTTTATGGGAAGTGACTGCTGATGAAGACCTGCAGATCTGAGGGAAGTAAAAACAGGTCTGAAGTTGAATTTATCTTGTGGGATGTTACTGTGCATTGGGCAGAATGCTTCAGCCTTGCCCTGTGAAGTGTGCAGTCTTAGGCCTGGGGAACTTCCTAAGAAGAAAACCCCAGTTAGCAATGGGAACCCTTGAGGAATTATAATGAAAAAGCTTTTTCTTTTTTTATAATTGCTTTTTTTGGTAGTTTTTAGCTGTTTTTTGAAGGACCAGCACATGCTGCTCATGTACTGCAATGACTATGGCCAGGGTAACTTCTCCTCTCTGTCAACATGTCCTGTGGAAGACATTTATCTTAATGGTAGCCCCATTTCCAAATTATCAGGAATATTTTTCTTGTCTTCAGTTAACAAAATTACTTGTGTTCTTTGGTATTGGAAGTATTTTTAATCAAAAGAGCTCTTAGGGGAACATTCACTAGAAAATCCACTGTCTGCAGTTTTCCATCTTCCCCTATTCTTGCAGCCTCTTCACTTATGCCTTTCTTATGTAAAGGCATGGGCAGAAATAATCAGACTTGGTAGAGGGGAAACATATCAGTGGGAAGTAAATAGTTTTTTTCTTAATATTTCTCTTCTTGTGACACCTGCATGTTATTGACTGAGAAGCCCTTCCCATTGTTTACAGGAATAGTGTCTGTTGGTATTGTGATGAAATTCTGGAGGTAGAGCAGAGCTGTGTGTCTGTGGTTTCTGTTATGGGTGTGGAAGCTATTAAAGAGATGTATGGTTGACTTCTAACTCTGTAACCTTAGCTCTCATTTTAAATGTTTGTTTCCTTTCTGGTTTGCTGCAGTAGTTATATGATCGTTTGAACTGGATCGTAGACCTGACATAAGTAAACTAAGGGGCATTTATACCAAGGTTACGTTTATTCTTTTGCCTTTTGTTATCTGAGAATTCACGGGAATTATTTGTTTTAACAGATTTCCAAACATTGTTTCCTAGCTTCCTTTTCACGATGTGCATTGGCCCTATGCTGTCATGTTGTAGCATCCGTTCTTTAGGAGATGAGCACAAATATATCAATGCTGATCTTGCAAGCGAGAGGACTCTCTGCTGAGAAAGATCAAAGTCATTTTCTGCCCTTGATGCTTGCAGTCCCCAGCAGCAAAGGGAACGCAGGTGTTGACATGACATCAATTTCAGTCTTTGGTGTGATTCTTTTACATTCTCTTTTATTAAGAACAGAACTTTTTTTCTGTCTATTTAGTAGGTCCAGCAAGGTGAACATGAGCTGGTTTTGGTTTATAGTGTAATGTGGAGGAACAGCTCTTGTGTCCTGTCCTCTACTCTAAGAGGAATTGTTGAAGAGACTGGCATGGTTACTACTTGAGCAAAATAAAGCTTGATTCTCTTTTTTTAACTTTACAATGTGCCTAGTTTTTTTCACGGGCCTTGTGCCTGAAAGTTTTTCTACTGAATTATTCTAAAATAGCTTCAGAAACTTGCCATTTCTTGCCTAATGGAAAAGAATTGGACTTCACCAGTAGGTCTCAAAAACACCACATGAGGATGGAAAAGGAAAATCTACAATCTTAACATTGGAGCAGAATAGCTTTCCTGGGGCTTTTTGCTGCATTATATTTGTGTCATATGCAGCATCTGATTTATTTTGTGCTATGGGCATATTTTTATCAGTTAAAGTTAAGAAAATACAATTCCCAGTGCTGTATTTAAGTCTTAAAATATGATGTTGGCTATTAGCAGAATTCTGCATTTGAGCAGTCACCATAATACGTGTGCAGCAGTATCTCCCCCTACGATTACTGAATGGTTTCTATTTTGGGAATGTTTCATGGCTCAGCTTGGAGTGCTCTTGGGAAAGCTCAAGTAGGAGAGCTTCCAAAAAGCTAGTTTCATTCCAGTGGTAAATCTGCAGAGAGGCAGTTCAAAAGACCAGGTGTCTTACATTTTTACAAGTTGATCTTTGAAGCTTTTCTTTTTTCTTGTATCATGAAATCAATGCAGCACTCATTTTGAGAACTTTCTGTTGTTTTTTTTTTTTTTCCTCCTTCCTGCAGCGTTATGCCATCTTCTTGATCAGAAGCTTTTTGTTTTAAGTACTTAGCAGAAAGATGTAGATGGGTTTATAATAATCCTCACAGACTTAGCTGTATCTCATTTGTTCCTGTGTGAATCTCTCTTTGTGAGAGGGTATCTCTGCAGCAGTCACAGGAACCTGAATTAGCCTCTCTTGGACCCTGTGCTGCTGCAGCAAGAGGATAAGTACATAAGCCAGTGAGTTTAGGCAAGCTCTGGTACTGCTGGCTGTGCTGCAATCCTTTTTACTCTTTAGTT
This sequence comes from Sterrhoptilus dennistouni, assembly GCA_013397095.1. Taxonomy (NCBI): domain Eukaryota; kingdom Metazoa; phylum Chordata; class Aves; order Passeriformes; family Zosteropidae; genus Sterrhoptilus; species Sterrhoptilus dennistouni. The sequence continues at coordinate 326,218 of VWZU01015139.1, forward strand.
AATCTTTCATTTCTTATTCTTTCCTAGATCTGTGTCTGAGAGCAGGCAAGAAAAAGTGATGTAGACACCTGTAGTTAGTTTTTCTTGTTCTGTGATGTTTCTTTCAGTTTATTTGGGCTTTTTTAAACAAAACAAAACAACAGCTCAACACCACAGGCTTGGATTGAAGCATTTGTCTCAGGTTCTTTTGAACCTGGTGGACTAACAAGGATCACAATAGTTAATGTGGTTGGCTGGATGAAAATGGAGTATAATTGTTCAGACAGAGTGCTTTTGCAGTTAGTTTCCCCCTGAAAATAAAAAAAAAAGCAGTTCTCTACATAATTAAAAAACAAGAACTTGCTATGCAAGAGTCAGATTTTTACATGATCTCTGGTTTGAGGTGGACTCATAGGTTATACAATGTGCATGGAAATAGCAGCCCATTTCCTTCCCACTTTGTAAAATGGGGCTCTGGTAGTTCTGTATGTGGAGCTTCCCCACCTGCCTTTGGAAGGAAGTACCCAGTCATTTGTAAAGCAAATTAGAGGTATTTGCATACATACTTTGAAAATCCGTATTTGTGTTCTTTCTTCTATCTTAGGGACATTTGTTCCAAATTTTTTTTTTAAACAACCAGCAACAAAGCATTATATAAAAGTGGTCGTTTATGAGATGGAAACCAGCTTTTTAAGTGTTATAAGAAAATGCCTTAAGAAGACAGTTATTTCCAGGAAAAGTAATTGTTTAGATGTAAAAAATATTGGTGCTTAATATGTTTAGTCTGGCTTTCCAAATTTTATAAACATCTTTCTATTTTTCTTTGGAAATAGTTTTTCAATCTTGTTTCCATGTTTGGCTGTTAGTGCTGCTAAAAATTTGCAGAGTTCTCTGATTGTCATAGGTTGAATGTTCCTACATGATCTTGTACTTTGAGCACCTGTATCAGAGCAGTTATCGGTTAAATGTTGATTCAGAGGTCTGCAAGCAAAGCTGGCTTCAAAAGATTTGGATTCTGTTGCTTAATTTTCATTATAAGTATTCTTACAAATCTTTTGTGGGAGTTAGATGTACTGAATTGAAGAATATGAGATGGAGCAAACCAAAGTATTCATTTATATGAATCATTGAACATTTCCAGTTTGTGAAGAGGAAAATAGGATCTGTCTTCTACCATGGAAAAGAAATGTTTTAAGGTTTCCTGAATTTTTGGGCTTCTCTTGTAATTGTTGTGAACTCTTGGGTGTCTTTCTCTTGCAGCTGCGCCGCATGCAGGAGATGATTGCCCAGATGCAGGCCCAGATGAGGATGAAGCCTGGTGATGATTAAGGTGCTTCACATCTGGATGCATCAGGTATTGCTTTTCTTGTTTTCACCTCTCACATAAGATTTTGGCCATGATTATTGTTAGTTTTGCACTTTGGGCTTGCATTTACTGTATTTAACAGGAAAAAAAAAAGTAGTGTCATGAGTAGACTAGAAAAGGTATTTGCCAGTGTTACCTTCCAGCTGTTTGTAAGACCTGTAAATCCTTCTCTTCAGTGCCTTACTTTTGGATCACCAGGCTTTGCTCCTGTTAGCACAAGCTGCTCAGAAAGTTAATTGGATATGTAAACAAAACATATTAGTCAGGTGTGTAGGCTGCTGAGTTTGTAACAGTTTTCTCAAAGAGCCAGACAGAATTTTGGTCAGGTGTACTGAATACAGACTCTCTTGATGATATGTGTGATGTATTAGGGGGCATCAGAGTGAATGAAGAAGATTCCTGTAGCAAATACTCATTCTTTCTTCTGGTAGACTTTTTATTTTAAATGCAAGAACAAAAAATGGAAGGATATGAGGAGTCTGGTTGCTTAATACTTCAGTTTAATACTCTAGTTGTGATTGCTGGTCTTGTGGAATGTAAAGCTTGAATAAAATGGATTATATTATCCCTTATGACCTTGTGTCAGCTGCCAACATTCCAAGCCTAAAATAAGGAGATTTTTTGTTGCCTTTATTTGAACCTTCAGTCTTCCTGTTTACATAAAAAGAAGAAAAAAATAATTTAAGAAATAAACTTATTCACTGGATTCTCACTTAAGCAGAAGTTGATGGTTTTACTGGTATGTGCACTCTTATTTTTGAATGAAGTATTTTAGGGGAAATAAGTAGTTCAGTTTCAGGTTTCTTACTGTCACAGTCTCAACTGTTGCAGATAGAGGAGTCTTTGCATCATGTCTTCCAACTTCCATACTAAAATATGTTTTCTCAGAGCTGGAAATCTAAACACTGAGGATAATTTTGTGGCTGACCACACAGTGTGTGTGATAGCAGTGTCTGACAGAAAGCTCTCATTCCCTGGCCAAGAGGTGGTCATTTTGCAGCCTGTTCAATATTGTTAAATACTATAGTCTGAATTGAAGGTTCCAAGTTTTCACTGTGACTTTGTTGTCATGTGGCCAAATTCTTACCACTTGTGGAAATGGTTATTTGGTGTAGGAAAACTTTTTTAGTATAAATGATTGTTAGTGTTTTTTTGCTAAGGAGCTCAGTTCTTTGTAGAAGTTAGAAATCATGTTTAATCCCATGACACTTTCAAACTGATACTCAATAAGAAAAAAACCACCATAAATCTACCCTTGTCCACAGTTGTTGTTGGCAGAGCAGAGGATGGCGAGGGGTACAAATATATTCAGAGTTCTTTCCTCAGTTCCTAGATGCTGGCTTTGCTGTGAAATCAGTATCTGAGGGCTGATGGGATGTAATATTCCCATTAATGGTTAGCCAGAAATGGCTCCAGATCCCAGCTGTGTTTCACAGCTTCTGGCAATACTGGATATGGTCTTTATAAAAAGGAACTGGAGCATGGTTTGTCCCAGGCTGAATTTGCAGCCATGGCTGCGTAAGTAAACAGAGTTCTGAGCATGCTCATGTGTGTCCAAGGGAAATGTTCTGTAGATACCTCACACTGCTAATCTGGAGTGCAGCTTGGACCACTCTGTGTGCTAAGCAGGAGACTGCAGATTTAGCTGAGTGTTCCCATGATCTTGTTGTGATTTGAACTAAATCAGGAGGTCAAGTTAATTAGGCTGAAATACTGAGTATGGATGATTTTGAGAAGGATTTGAATGAGATCCTCATACATGGAGGTCCTGCTGTTACTTTGGAATTTGCTAAGCTACATTTCTGCAGCTGCTGTGGAAATCATGTTTGACAGATTGCTTTCAGGAAAGACTTTGGAACTTCTGGTTTTGTTCCCCTTGAGAGAGAGTGATAGATTGATTTTAAGTGTAATTTGTTGGCCAGTATGCAGTCAGGACTGCAGATGCAGTCCTCCTACACCAGGGTGTTGCTGTATGGTCCTGGCAACATGTGGAAGGGAATCCTCATCCAGAGCTTAGCCTTAGGGAAGTTTCTCTCATGCGTGTTAACTGACTTTGCAACTTAGGAGTGATGAGTTCAACCTCCACCATTCCCATCAGATTTATTTGCCATATTTTATTGAAATCACAATTTCTATAGAAACCAGGAAACTTGTAATTAACACAGTGGTTGGCAGAACAAACTGCCAACAAATTTAAATGTAGTTGGTATTAATCTTTTTGTTCTGTCATAGTTTATCTTGAACATCTCTCAGGTTCTAATTTTACAAGAACTTAAAAGGATCACCTCTGCTACTGAAAGCACAGTCTCTCCTCCCATTGCTCTTTTGCACCCTTACTTTGTGCTGAGAAAAAATATGTGACTTTATAAACAGAGAGTTTATATTAAAATTAATATTTTTATTCTTTTTATTTTGGATACATATCTAATTTTTGTGTTTCCTTCAAAAGTCCCTTAAAATATTTGCCCCTGCATAAAGCACAGATAAAACAAATGTTTTCAGATATTTTGGGAAAAGTGAGGTGTGGTATGGTATGAAGACCTTCATAGGTAAGAGCTGGAGAATAAACAATAGGGTAATGAAATGTGTTAATATCCATATATCTGAAATACCCACTTCTGATTTCAGTTATATTTTGGGGTGGGGAGGAGATTGCTGAGTGCTTTGGGGTTTTCTAGGAGGAGCATTGCATAATGATTAAAAGTGCTAAACTCAAATCCTTGCCCAAAAGACTGACAAGTCTGTGTTACCAGAAAGTGCTACACAGGTGGGGTGACTGGAAGATCTGGTTTGCCTGATTCCTTTTGAATAGGGCCATCTTGAAAGGTTTTATGGAAAGAGCAAAGGGAGAATTCACTTCAAGCAGTTTCCTTTACTTTCAAGGCTGGAGTATGAGAAGAATAAGGGGAGTGACAAAAGCAAAGATTAGATGCAGGGAATACATTCAAAGTTTCCAAAGAAGACAGACAGATTTCTTGCTGTGGAGAAGTAGAATCCTGAAAGGGAATGAAGATTAATGCTGGTGGAGACTGGGTTAGAGGTGGGAAAGGAAGATGATTTTGGCACTCTGGTCATTCCTGTTTCCAACTGCAGCTTCTGACAAAAGCCTGTGAGAACAGATTGTGGTGATTAAGATCTTTAGAGTGCAGCTCTGAAAAGGTGTGTTGACCTATGCTTTTTGTCTCTTTCCTCTAAACATTTAATAGCTTCTGTGTGCAACTACTGCAGGTGGAGCAGGAAATGAGAGCACAGCTGGGCACCAGAATATTCTTAGGATAAGAAGTAATGAATTTTTTACCCTGACTTGTGATATACTCACCTTACTAATCTTCCTCAGATTTTTTTTTCTTGTTACACACAAGACACTGCTATAAAGTGTAGGAGCTTATTGGTTCTTATATTTGACAGTTCACATGAAGGATTGAATAGAAAGATGGAAGGGTGGAATAAGGTAGCAAAACCTAAAACAGGTTTATTTTTATCTGTGTGCTCAAATATGAAATGCTTTTGAAATAAGCCTGCAGTAACTCCAATAGCATATTTACTAGTTTCTGAACTTGTCCATCTCAGATGAGCAATTATTATGAAAAGCTGAAATAATTGTACCCAGCGATATGGTTATTGGTGGATGTTTCTTCCCTTTCATTCTCTGTTTCTCAATGTGTATCTCTTTGCAATCTGTTTTCCTCTTGTTATTCTTACAAATCTGGTTTATCTGTCTTCACTCAGTTTCAAGATCATATTGGGACAAATCAGTAACAGAAGCCAGGCTGTGGAATGCTAATACAGCCATCTGGAAATGTAGTTATAGTTAGGGAAATACATTCAGACAAAAAAGAAACCCAAGCATCTTGCACTTAAAATATCTGTAGGATGTTGAAAATTCTTTTAGTATAGCTTGTGATTTCCACAAGTATTTTAAAGCCTTCTGAGTACATTAATGCTGTTCTGGTTCTTGATAAGAACAGTGCTGAAGACACCAAGCAGCTCTTTCTTCCTACCAATGAATTGACATCATTTAACAGAACGACACAAAGCACTGTCATGGCAACCAGCCTTCTAAAATGATGCTGCTGAATGCTGAAATGATCTGATGAGAAATGTCATTTGAGGAAGTAGAGATGATGTTGTAGCTTTTTGGCAGCTGAAATTGAGAGCCTAGAGAAATGTGAAGTTTGGGCAGATTTGTAGTGTTTGGAACAACTGCCTGGCACTGCCAGTGGGTGTTTCTCTTGGCTAGAAACTAAACCAGGAGAGTGCTGCCAGTGTCCAGCTCTCCTCAGATCTTCTGACTGTGGAGCTGTTGAGCAAACCCTGCATTGATGGGCTGGCACAGTTTTTTCACCTTTAGAGAACAGACTTCTGTTGGAAATTGTGCAGTAACATGGGGAACCTGAAAATGTGTCAGGGTCACTTTTTCCTAAAGAAATAGAGGAACATTTCTGATAGTTTTGAAGCTTGGATCCTGGTATGTAGATGTGAATCTGTGGTTTTCACCCCTACTAACATATTTAACTGATGAGCATTGGTAATGAGTTCAAAGGGCCAATTTTGTAACTTACTGTGAACTTGGCTGCTGATGTTTGCTGTGGGGAAGTATGAGGTCTCACTACAGAGCAGCAAAGGAAGGGGAACAAACTTGAAGCAGTGAAGTCAACAGAGGGTGACTGAAACGCCAGAAAACCAAAATGTTTGGGGTGCAGTGACAAAATGAGTCAAAACCTACAGCACAGCTCTGCTGTCATCCAATACTCCTTTGCCTTTTGGAAAGATGGCATTTCTCAAAGTTCTTGCTGACAATGGGACACTCAAGGGGCTGTAGTTAAAACATAAAATGGGTGCTATTTGAAGACAAATTGAGGTGAGTGAGAAAATGGAGCTGCTTATCTAGTAAATTTCTCTCATTTGGAGTTCAGAAGTGAACACAGGTGTCAGGTCACCCTGCATTGTAGTGGTGTTCTTAGAAGAGCTGAGAGGGAGACAAACCCATTTCCTTTACAAGGTGTTAAAAAATCTCCACAAATACAGGATTCTGAGCTATGTGACCACACAATCAGGGTGCAGGTGTGTGTAGTACTTTCTAGTTATGCTACTTGCTGAGAGAGTTTTGTTTTAGTGGCACACTGGAGAAATATCCTCTTTGTTCAATGATGGTATGAAATCACATTGCAGACCGAGGCATTTGTTAACTCTGTGTGTTGGGGGACTATAAGGTTGATCTAGTAAAACTGGAGGTCAGACTTGTCAAAAATAGTATCAACCTAATTGTATCATAAAATATTGCCTTACAAGGAGATGAGGAAGAAAGAGCAGTGAAATGAATCCATGTTAAAAGTACATACTTTGCCCAAGTGTGTTCTACGAGCTTATAAAATGTGGGCTAATGTAGCTAACATCAATGCACAGCTGTGCTTAGAACCGAAGCCTTTATGTTTATTGGAAATTCCTGTCTTCTTGTGAGTTTGAAATGTGAGTTACAGTTTCTTCTTGAGGTCTCTTCTGTAACAGATTAGAGTTAGGCAGGCAGTGGCAGAAACCAAGTTTCTCTTTCAAACTCGAAGTAGCAGTGTAGCACAACAGGTTGATTTTAAATATTGAATTTATTTAGCAATTTATGGGCTAATTAGCTAGCCTTATTGCTAGCTTGCTTGTTTTAGTTGTTATTAGAAGTGGTGGGCTCCTTAAAATGAGAAGGAATTGTGTATTGAACAGAACTCCCACAGTGAGAATGGCAAAGAGCAAAGTACATTGCTCCTTTTCCCCACTGTAGTCTGGAATGAGTGTTACAGTGTATTTTACAAGTTGGAACAACAGTGTTTTTTAGTATATTCCTATTTTTTTTTCCATCCAGATGAGCATTTAGTAGATTAAGCTAACTTTTTCTGTCAGGAATGAGTATTTTGGGAGCTGGAGTATTTGAGGTTTTTCCCCTTAGTTCCAAATCTGACACAACTTTTTAAGCAGGATCCAACTTTCAGGGAAAGCTGGGATTCTGCTTTCTTTGTAGCAGCCTTTTTGATTGGCAAGTAACTGTAGAAATATCCAAACCTGATAGTTATTTTTGAAATTACAGACCAGTATCCCTTTTTTTCAGCCATGGGAACACTGCTGTGTGAATGCTTCAAAAAAATGTCTGCTTTCCTGCTTTATCTTAGCAGTGTTTGTGCATGATGTTGAGCTTGTTGCCCAGTGCTAGCCCTGTTTAGCTGAGTGGTTTGTTTCCCTCAGCAGCAATAATGCTTCACAGAAGAGGCCAAGGTCGGTGTGCTGTGTGCAGGACTGTTGAGAGGGGCTGTAACACTCTCCTTGTGTTCTTGCAGGCTCAGGGAGGGTATGGGTGCCTAAGAAACTATGTAGCTAAAAATAAGTTTTCATTTATAAGTGATAAATATTTGGGAGCAAACTGCTCAGCTGATCTAGTTGTCATGCAGGTCCTTGTGCTGCAGGAACTGAAACTCCCTATTCCCTGGATTATGCTGCTTTGCTCAGAGGGGCTCCCACTGCCCCCAGGGCTCTGACAGTGCCGACAGTTTGTCCTTTCTAATGCTCTGTTTTCCACTTTTGTTCCCAGCAGCATACGGTTCTCTAAGTGGATGGGTGCTCTGTTTTCTTTGCCCGAGTGGTAACGTTCAAATGCAAAAGCTGGATGCCACAGACCAAGACCTGCGTTAAAACAAACACAAAGTCTGAAGATCGTGTTGTAAAACTGCTTGTTTTATATAATCAATGTTATTCAACTTATAGTGTATCTTTTTAAAATTCTTTTGGTAACACTGTCTTCATACTTACCAATGTGGTTTTATTATCCTTCCTATACCTTTTTATTCAGAAACTGCCAAGAGTACACTGTTTGGACTAGTCATTGTGGTGGGTTTAAGGAATTAATCATTTATCTGCTAGGTTGTTCTGAATGGTTATGTGGTTAATACTAAGACTTTGTGGCCTGTTTACAGTAAACGTATGTGTGTTTGCACAGTATTATAACTATCACCTGCCATTTTAGGTTATTATGTATCGTATCCGTTCTCCAGAACTTTCTCTGTGCTTTTGTTGCTTTTGAAGCTTCATCTCTGGTGATTTGCATTTGTGTGATGTATGAAAAAATGTGCGAAACGCCGATGATTCACCAGTGATTGGAAAAAGCTGACTTTTCTAAATCGCCGTGCCTTAAAACACCATAAACACTCCACACACCAACAACTTGTGTGGATGCCTCTGGAGGTTTGGCTTCAGCTCTCAAGCATTGATGGCAGAAATTTGTCACAGGCATTTCTATCTGTCAGCTGAGCGATGGCATGTACCGATTTTTTATATATACCATAGCACTACTTTTCATTGAAGTTTTGTAATAAATTGTATGAATGTGGAAAATGTTGGTTTTCTTTTTGGGGTGATTTTTCTTGTTTTGTTTTATTTTGCCTTTTCAATCTGATGTATGAAATGCTGTAATGGCATTGTGCACAGTGCATATTCAAAGGAATTGTGATGTTTACCCTGGGATATGAAAGTGTTTTCTAAAATTTGTCTACCTGCAAACTGCTTTAATTTCAAAACAACTTTTAAAATACTTTACCTGTAAGTTAGGTAGCAAAGCTTCGCATCTACTTTTTTTCCAAAATTCATTAGACTCCTACTGATGTCTTTAGATGGGTGAATATCTTGAAAAATCTGATCACACACCTTACTTTATAAGTTAATGAATGTTGCTATTTCCTTTACATCACTGCTGAGTTACAGCTCTCTTCTGCATGCTTTTGTAGTCCTGTGTGTTTTATATATGCACAAGTGTAAATTACTTTCCAAATATGGGATTGAGACACTTTGTCTTCTGTACTAAATTGGGGTGTCTTTCATGTAATGATTACCCCTAATTTTGCTGTCTAGCAATGAGTGTTTAATCCAGATAGGATTCACAAATGATTGGCATCACTGGGATGCATATTTGGCTTGCTTGGAGTTGAACTGCATAATATGGACGTTACATTGTTACTCCAGTGGCTGCTATAACGAAGTTGAAAGAAGAAATGGAGTGACAGATTTGCATTCACACAAATTTTCTACCATTTCTATGAAGATTTGAATTTAACCATGTCTGCCCAGAGGGCCAAGGTGAGAGATTTAATGGCAAAGTTTTTCTCATAATTTGTTTGCTTTTATTTGCACCTTCCTTGTTGTTTTTCTTGCATTGTATTTTACAGCCCTCTTAATTATGTGCTGTCCTTTTGTACTTGTGAAAGTCAGGACAGCCACACCCCTCCTGAGAAACTCAGACTTCAGTTGGAGACCTTAGTTACAAGCTACATTAGCTCTGTGAGCAAAGGTGGCATGAAAGCTTTGCCTTTCAAAGCCAGCCAGGACAATGGGGAAGCACACTATCAAAAGCATCTAGTCTTTAATTTTGTTATAAACAGAGGAGGTTTTTCTCTCTCCTCAGAACAAGGCACCTAAAGTCACTCTCACAGTTCTTGTGTGGGAAGCCTCAGTGAAAAGATTTTTACTTGGGGGTACTGAGTACCGTTTGATAGTCTGTACTTTCTTTGGGTTTGTGGATTCCAGATGGAGCATTTTGGCTCAAAATTTGACATCTATTTTAATAATTGTCCAAGAAGGGCTTGTAGAGCTGCTGATTCCATATGTGAGTACTTTCCTTTCAATGTAGTTTTATTTTTTTATGCTTTCTACCACTTATTTGATGTTGACTGATGTTAGTTTTCAGTTACATTTGAACTTGGTTTTGTTAAAATACTTAACAGCTTAGTGGGGGAATATATAGTTGTTAAGCCAAGTCTTTGTACTGTGGAGCTCTCTGGATAGGGGATACTGGTGAGATTCTGCTTTCTGACTCTGCATTTCAACTCCCATAGGTGTTGGCAGTGCCAGGGCCTTGGAAGACAAGTCCCTTTCTTTCTCTGAATTTTATCCTGGCCTTTTCCAGACTGACATTTTCCAGCACTGAGACGAAATGCCCACATGTAACTTTTTAAATGACTGTTCAGCAGGATCAAAGAGCATTTGACCACACTCCTTTCAGTCTTCATTAATTTTAAAACACTGTGGCAGACTATAAAACAACTCATGAAAGGCTGATTGGCTCATTGGTGCCTTTAATTGTGGTGCAGGATCTCTAATGGTCTGTGGCTTTCTAGCATTTAAAAACAAGAAAATTTGCTGACAATTACCTGATTCATTTTTTTCTGATGCTTTGAATCAATGGCTAAAAGTGAACTCAGGGTGAGCTAATGCGGTTTTAAAATGTGTGTACCTCGGATTGCCAAGCCTTGGAAGTATCTCCTTGTTTTGTTATGAGAGATGTTTTGAATAAGAAGGTGGAAGAAATGCCAAGATAAATGCTGTGATGACTACAAGGGTTTGAAAAGTTGGTATTGTGGCATTGGTGTCAGATTTGTTGCCAGGCAGGGCAGTGCCCTTCAGTTATGCAGCCATCACCCTGCCAAGCTTATCCTGTCCCGTATTCAGAAGAGTTTCAGATCTGATAATTTGCCTGTCCTCGAAATGGGGAAGACATGACCGCTCCCTGCAGCCGTGGAAGTCAGGTGAAGGAAGGATCTGCGTGTTCTCAGTCTTCACATCCCATTCTCCTTCCTTCTCTGTTGTTGAGTTTTCTATGAGTTATTCTTATGTCGTGTGCAACTGCTGCTTTTCGTTTAAGTTCTCTCTTGCCTCATCTTAAAGAGTTACACTGACAGCTTTTACCTAAAATTACTCCCGATATAGCCTCCTTAAATTTTTTAATGGAAAGAGAGCATACATTCCTATTTCACACAACACGGTTGCAGTATGATTCAGGACTTCCCACTGCATTTTGAGATGCTAAATCTGGAAACACGTTTCCTATTTATTCCATTTGTGTTTGGGTTTTGTATATTTTTTTAATACTGTATTCCTCCTTCTCGGTGCTGTGTTTCTGTTCGAGAGCACGGAGCGCTGCCTTTTATAGTGTTTAAACCTTCGGGGAGGTGTAGCCCTCCCGGGTGGGGGGGATTATTCTGCACATCAGCGCGGCCCGG
>VWZU01015139.1:338164-385146 GCA_013397095.1 Sterrhoptilus dennistouni
TTTTGGCTTGGGTTTCTTTTTTGTCGCTGCCTTCGGGTGTGTCGAGCGGGTTCGGATGGAGCAAGGCAGCGCGGAGCTGGCAGAGGCGTTTGGGTATTGGGAGCACGTCTCGCATCCCTCGCCCCTCCGCAGCACAGATGCGCAGACACAGCCCCGCTCCTGCCGCTCCTTGGTGCTGCAGCCCATCGGCACCTCGCAGGCGGCCAGGATTTGGGTGTTAGAAAACATCTGTTTTGCTTTGCCAAGCTAATAGCTATTTGGAGACATGCCTTTGAGTCCTGGAGAAAGAGGAGGGGTGATGCAATCAGATGACATCGGCAGGTTTTTTTGTTGTCTATTTGGTATTTGGAGGCATTTAGGATGTTTGAAAAGAAGAGGAATCCTCCCCTGCAGAGCTTGAATGCTTAGGTAAGGGATTATCAGGGTCTGTGTGTTCCCCAGCACCCATCATCACGGTATAGGGAAGTCTGCTGTAAATGGAAGAGCCTTGCTGTCTCACAAGGGTGGGTGGGGATGGAGGTGATGGTTAACACAGCAGAGCAGTGCATGGGAAGAACCTCATCCATTCCCAGCCTGGCTTACACTTGCCTTTGGGTCCAGCCTTTCTCTGAGGCTCCAATTCTGTATGAAGCAAACACCTTGCCTGCTAAGACCGTAATACTGCACAGCCTTTTCAGGCCACAGAAAAGCAAACTAGCTTTGTAGCAGCTTGGGTATTCACCTGGCCATGGCAAGAGCTGGTGTTTCCCTATATAATGCAGACTTGGCATTGTGCATTTTTGTGAGCTGTTGATCACAGTGATGAAAAGAGCAAAGTAAATCTAGGGGTAATAGGATAATGGGATCACCAGATGCATTTTTCCCAAGGTACTTGAAATTTTGCTAGTATTTTGTAGTTATTTGTGAATATTGTAGTTAAGTCTTGTTTTATTTGTGGATGAAAGCAATCCAGAATGTGTTCTGACACTATGGAGCATCTAGTGTAAGCTGTGAAGTGGGGAGAAGCTTTGTGACTGCCCCCCCCAAGAACCATGCTGTTCTTCAGTTCATGTTTTTAAATCAAGAGGGAAGCGGGTTATGTATAAGGCTCCTTTCTGTGCATTCCCTGGGGGAAGAAGCGAGGTAGAGATCAGAGGAGGGTTGTAGATATTAGCATAACTCCTGAAGGCTCTTGTCACACTGCATAGGCAAAGTGGGCTGGAGTCTGTACCCCAAAGAGGCTGGACAAAGTGTGCAGGACAGTGCAGTTCCTGCTGGGGCAGAGGAGTCTTTCCTTCAGTGTGGAGGGGGTGTGTGTGTAACCGCATGTCTTCTGCTCAGTGTAGAGTGGGTCTTGCATGACAGAGCACAGTTCATTATGGATTTGGGCCAGCCCTGTCACTTGTGGATGGAAAGGGGAAACCAAGCTGTGAACACAAAGCAATCTATTAAAGCGAACACGCGAAAGCATAAATTATTTTTATTTAGCATCTATTTAGAGCAGGATTTTTCTTCCTGTGCTGCTTTTTTTCCAGTCTTCTTGCATCTGAGAGCAGACAACAATTCAAAGGATTTACTAAAGCTATAGTTCTTGTCTGAATTAATTTTTTAAAAATTATTATAAAAGCTACATTTTAATTAATATTTGGGAAATGAAGTGAGCTTCTGAGAGGGTAGTACAAATACCTTGCATGTAAATAGGGTTGCCTTTGGGAAAGTCTTAATAATACTCATGACTTACCGAGTCCGTAGAATGGAACAATGTGGTGTCAAAGAATGCGTGTTCATCCTCCCTCACAGCATGGTCAGGGCTGATGCATTGTCTGGGTTCAGGGTACTCTGATTTGCAGATTGGGCTCCTAATTACTGCCATTCATCAGGAAAAAGTAACGGTAGATTCTCCACCTCTCTGATTTCCAAGGAATGACCTCTAAATTATTGAAGTCAGTGGAGATTTCGTACTGGTCTCTGTGTGCACAGCATCCACCGTTCCCAGAGGAAGGGCTGTGGTTTAAGAGCTTGGGCTAGTGTGGAGCTCTATGGCAGGTTGCCTGGTGACATCAAGCTCCTCAGTTTTATTATACCTCAGTTCAGCACCTCTTGAAGAGGGATGGTTTCTCTCCTAGCAATTTATTTACCACTGGATCACTAAGAGATTCTCATGGTTGAAGCTGGGTAGGAAATGAAGCAATGACTAATGTCCCTTGTGCAGAGGAGTAGGCCCCATGTGGGGAAACCCAGCAATTTGTCAAGAATTTGACAGGGCAAGTACAGCAGATGAATGCTCTGCCAAAGCCAGAGGTGTTGCTGTGGGAGGAGTAAAGGTGAAAGCTCCCAAGTACCTGGCTAAACTGGAGTGTCCTGGCACACTCCTCCAGAACATGCCAACATACCTCCTAGCTGGTGGTGTTGGCGTGTGTGTGTTTGGGGTGTTACCTTGCTGTGTCTCTGAAGTTGGCTCCTGCTCATTCAGGCTCATGTATCTCATGTTCTTTGAAGTCATTGTTTCTTTTTAAATCAGGAGGATGGGAACTTCTCCTTCCCAAGTTGATCTCTCCCCACCCTATCAACTTGCAAAGTTGTTTGGGTGTGGGAGCAGAGACTATCTGGTGGATCCAGTTCTTTCAGTGGGTTTGAAATTACAGGGCTGTGCCTTTTGCATTCAGCTTAGTCCTTTTTTTCTACTTGAACTTATTTTGAAGTGGTCTGCTTGCCATTAAAAATATATATGGGGGGCTGTGTATGGAGAAGATGCTGTGCAAAAGTAGTTTGATTGGAGGAGTGGTTTCAGTGCAAGTCATTGAGAACTGAATTCATTGCCTTTGTGTTTCAGTTTTTGAGGATCTGGGTTTTATATGTTAAAAACTTACATTCAGACTCCTTTGGTTTTTTCTTATAAAAAATGGAGCAGAGATTTCTATCATTCCTGGAACAGCAGATACTGCAACAGCAGAGATGTCTTCTATCTAAAATAGCAACTGTGCCAACACAGAACATCATTTTTAAGGTCAACTTTCAACCCCAGCCTTGCCTATCAAAGAACACTGGCTGGTGGAAATCCCCCAGTTCCCTGTTGAAGTGTGCTGAACTGCCTTCTCCTTTCCTCTGCTGTGCTTTTGGAGAAATAAGCCCAAGTGGGCTACAGGAAAGGGTATCCCCGGAAAGGCTGCACTCTGTATAAAGCTGAGACACCCAGAGTAGTTGTAGATACTGCCTGTCACACTGAGGACAACTCTGGTGCAGGCAGCTGCTGATGACCAAGAACAGATTAAGAGGAGGGAAAAGTGGTGATTCTTTGTGCCTTGAGCTGGTTGAATATGACCTAATGTGACCCTCAATTTCTATGTAGATACTTATGTGGGGGAATTGATTAACTGAGTTTTGTGAAGCATGTAGAGAGAAGTATCATTGGAGTGGTAGGTTCTCTTGTACAGCAACTGTACAACAAAGACCATAACCAGAGCTTAGTCTTTATAGAATGTCCCCAAAGTCTCTGCCGGAGTAGCTTGGAGGATTTGTACCTGCACTGTTCCTTTGTGGCATTGCCATCTTTAAACCTAAATGTTTTTCTTACAATAACAGTTCTTGTAGTCTTGTGACTAGAGGATTGTTCTTGCTTGTGGAGAAAAGTATGGAACCTGGAAGGAGAACAGACTACCACTGACTCTTTAATTTTCTAAAAATTAAACCAATTATTTTATAATTGTGATTCTTTGAGTCATTGGGAGTAGCAGTATGAATCTGTGTTCCTGCTCTGTGTCAATTCAGGGTGGTTGTGGTGAGGTGTTGTTTTTTTTTTTTCCCTCAGAGAAAGCAAAATTATGTTTGCAGCTGTATAATGGGATATTTCACCACAGCTGGATAGTCTTTCACTGTGTCATAGCTTGCCCTGGGCGAGGCTGTTTCTCTTTGACTCCCCACATTAATGTCTCTTCCAACCTCTGTGTTTTCCAACCCTGGTCATGCATCCTGGCTACCAAGATGCTCCTGCCAGAAAGGGAGTAGCAAATTAGTCACAGAATCTGGAG
This sequence comes from Sterrhoptilus dennistouni, assembly GCA_013397095.1. Lineage (NCBI taxonomy): Eukaryota > Metazoa > Chordata > Aves > Passeriformes > Zosteropidae > Sterrhoptilus > Sterrhoptilus dennistouni. The sequence goes on from VWZU01015139.1 coordinate 342,172, forward strand.
GTAAATACTGGAAACACTCTTAAACCAGCACATCCCTGCTTGTTTTTCTGATGTCCCAGTGTATCTTGGCCAGACATAGCATAGGAGTGGAAGCTTTTACTTCTCTGTGAAAAGCCTTGTGTGTTTCATTCATTTTTTTGGGCCCATTTCAAAAGATAACGTTGGTCCCTTGCCCTCTGAGCTGGGCAGAGGCTCCGTGCTCAGAGCACGGAGCAGTGGGACTGCAGTGTATTGGGAGCAGTGGGACTGCAGCAGGTCAGGAGGTTCAGCCCTGCCTGTCTTTCTGCTGTGCATCTGTCCAAACAGCCTGGCTGCAGGAGGCCCTGTGTCACAGATGGGCTGTGCTGGGCTGGGAAGGGAAGTTCATCCTGGGCACTTGGACTTTTTTTTTTTCTTTTTTTTTTTTTTTTTCCCATTCTTTGTCTGCTTGGCTATTTGGAAAAGGGCTGTAAAAAGAGGTCAGTGCATGGACTTTATGGCGAAACAGAACCACTGGAGAGTTGGGCACAGATTCTGTCTCCTGCTGCTGGTGGTGTCTCTCTTCAATTATTTATGTTCCAAATGGATGAAACAGATGTGAGTGCAGAGCAGGGGAGAGGTTCAGCCCTGTTGGTGCAAGTGCCAATCTGCAGTTTATGGAAAGGAGAAGTAAGTGCTTCCTTCACAGGATTTTTGTCACTTCAATTTTCCTGCCCAGCTACTTGTGGGCAACTCCAAAATTCTGCTGCACTTTCGAGAGTTGTACAGGGCTGCTCCAGTGTTCCAGGCACATTAACAAAATGTGTAGGTTCAACAGATGCTAGGGCCTGATCCCTGCTGATGTTAAGGACATAGGAACAACTTTCATTTAACCCCAAGAGATGCTGGTGACACTTGTTCAACTGCTGGGTTCCAGATTTCTGGGGCTTTGCAAAAGACAGCTTGCAATTGCAGAGGGGAAAATGTTGCTGCCATTTGAACAAAGGAGAAACACAATCCCTGTGTGCTTTCAGTCTCCAAAGTCAAGGAGTCTCTTACAGCCACTTACGCTCTCAAAAATGTTACTGGCTTCAGGCTGATGCTGTTCTTCATTTGATGGTTCTAGCAATAAATGTAAGAAGCTTGTGTTATGACAGTTCCCTGGAAAAGTTGAGGAATGGCAAGTCGAGAGAAACAACTGTTGGAGTTCAGTGTCTTCTAGAACCCGTGTTGCCCAGTTTCAGTCTAAGGTGCTGTTCATTAAATACCCAATGAAATGGACATCTTAGAAATCCAGAGGAGATTCCATCTCAGCCAGCTGGTTGGTTGCTGTGCCAGGCCAGGTGGATGCCTGCTGTTGTCTCTAGAGCTTTGCCAAATTTGTTTAAAATGTTCAGTTCAAGGGGGTTCCCCCTGTTTTGGGACACCCCACAGTGGTGGCCCCTATAATCATGCTGCAGTTACTGCTCATATGTGCTGAAACCAAGTCTGGGGAGCTCAGCTCCATCCTTAATACTTCAGGTACTTCTTGCTGAGATACCTCTTGGCCAAGCTGAGAGGGCTCCTCTCCTATCCCCATTTCTCTTTCAGTTCAAGTGGTCTCTGTGTTACCCTTTCTCTTGTATAGCAGAGCATGAACTGGAGGGTGCATTCCTTGCCTACCTGTAGAGTTTTCTTCTCTGACCAACACTATGTGTTTGTCCCCTTCTTGCCCAAGGCAGAGGTTTCCCTGTGACAGTGAAACCACACAGGATAATGTTCTATTCATGGAAGAAATGTGGGGCACCCCTAATACATGTGTGACTTCAGATGTTTGTGAAGGGTATGCAAGTTGTTTCATAGCATACTGGAATAATTCCCACAAGGGCTGGATTTTGTGTGCATGTGTGCATGTCTACAGTGTGGTTAGCCTTGAAACACAGGAAAAAATGTTTGTCTGCTGTTACACATTCCTTTTCTCCCAGAGATTTGTCCCTGGAGCTGTGAAGAGGTTTGCAGTCATCTCGTTCCCACAGAAGTGTTCAGGAGCTGGATTTGTGTGTGGTGCTGGGATCAGATGCCAGAACATATGCTCTTCATCAGTATATATGTGTGCTGCTGTTCATCCATGACTTGGCTTCCCAGAAACACTGTTCAGCATGAACAGTGGAAGGCAGCGCTCCACGCTGAGGAGGAAGATTTGGATGTACAGTAGTGACCACAGGGGCTGGGCTGCAGGAAGTGGAACAGATCTATTGCTTCTGACTTAAGTAAGAGCTGTCTTTGTTTTAGGGGTGAATGGGGTGAATGGGGTAATATTCTTCATTCCTTCTCCTTTGTACTTCCAGTGCATTAGTTGAAATCTGTTACGACCTGCTAACATTCAGCTCTAGACTACAATCCCTTCCCTCAGTCCTCACTCCGTGCCCACAAGGCTGGTGCCCAGCAGCATCACAGCAGCCAAGTGCCGGGGGTGGCTGGAAGGGAGAGTGTGCTGAGAAGATGCAGGGACTGTTTTGCTAACGAGCAAAGTTTGGCCAAGTGTTGGCCAAGAGCTGAAGAGGAAGTGAAACCCTGCACAAGCATCTGCATGGGTGTAACGCCAAGAGGGGGAGGAGAATTGTTTAGTTTCTGGCTTGAGTACAACTGTCCACTCCTGAAGTCAAAAGAAATAAGAGAAGTTGAGGCTGAAGTTGAATTCTGGAAGAGGGATGTAGCTGTGCTGGGCAGGGAAGGACAGTGCAGGGGTGCTCAGGATGGCAGGGACCTCTCTGGATACAGCTATGGAGCCCTCAGCCTGGTGCCGTGCCATGGCAACCTGGGCTGAGGGAGGCTCGGGGTTAACACTTGGAAATGTAGCACCCGAGGATCTTGGGCTGTGGTTCATGCAAGCCTGAAGCTCTGTGGAGTGTGAGCCAGTGTAGTTGTAAGTCAGTCAGAGGTGGGGAGCCCTTACTAGAAGTTGACTCCAGTTGTTCACCCAGCTCTTTCATCCGGGCTGTTTCTGTGCGCAGCGGCAGTGGCTGGTGGCAGTACCAGCCGTGCTCGCCCTGCCCTGGCTCCTGCTGGGGAGAGAGGGGCAGCGGTTGCCTGACCCTGCCCGTGCTGTGAGACCGCTGGGTGCCAAGGACAGGGAGACCTGAGCTTTGTGCAGCTCAGCCCTTTGCTCTTCCGGGGATCTTTGGGAGTGCCCCGTTTGTCTTGCAGCTTGTTATCCAGTGTGTCCAGGGTGTGTGTGTGGAGATGGGATGGCCCGTCTCTGCCTGACCCCACCCGAGGCAGTTGGTGCTGTTCTCCCAGAATGACTCCTGGCAGGGAAACTGGGAGCTGAGAGTGCAGGCTGAGCAAATAAACTACAGGATCATGAGTGCTAGCTCCTGGAGACTGGCCATGAGGAGTAAGCCCATCCCACTGACCTCTGGATGTTCTCAGTGCAGAAGCAAGGAGGGGAAAGAGATCGACTCAGCTTGTGGGAAAAGAGGCTCCAAGGGCTTAGCATCTTCCTTCTGCTTTCTGAGAGGCAAAGCCCATGGCAGTACAGGTGTGGCTCCAATGATTACGTTTCGTTTTTCCTTGCAGACCCCTTGTGCATGAAGCTGTGAGAACATGAGAGCACAAGCCAGGCCTTTTACTACTATAGTTTGTATTGCAATTATTTTTAAGGTTACTTCACAGGTGAGTCACTTTGCTTTCAGCTTTTTGTAATGTCTTCTTGCTGTTTCCTCAGTGTGGGAACTATTTTAATCCTTCCTGATGCACTGAGCTCATTCTTGCTGTGATACGTACACTAGTGTAGTCCCTTTAGATCCTGCAGGCTTACATCCACTTTTATTTTCAAGTAAATTACATACTACATTAATTATATATTCAGGTGAAATGTGAGTCACAAAGGCATCTGCCTGCCCTACACACGGTCCCCTTGGCTGTGTTTTCTGTTTGGTTTAAAGCTCTCCTGAGTCTCTGCAAGTCATATGAAATCACTGGAAATGTGGGTAGGCAGTACTGGAAATGCCCATCTAGACCAATAGTAATTTTCCTCTGCTCAAGGCCTGCTGTAAAAAATGTCAGGGAGATTTATGGCTTTTAAGATCCTATGGATTCTCAGATGTTCCTGCTGCTTAGAGAGTCTGGTGCCAGCTGGGATCAGACAGTAATGGAAGAAGCATCAGAGCCTTCAGAAGCTGGGATTTGCCCTGTTTTGTAGGCAGTGGGCTGAATCAAGGCAGCAGGAGTTAATTCAAGGGATGCAACTGGTCTGCAGCAAAGCCTTGCCATGATTGCACAGGGCCAAGATGAGCAGGGATGTGTCATTGGGACAATGAGAGATGCTGTCAGGGATGATCTCGTCTCCTGGCAGTTGTTCTTGCAGCCCCGACTCTCAGAGAGGGTTTCTGTGATGCAGCTGGAGCAGTGCACTGGAGCTGTAGCAAGCAGAAGAGAAACTGCTTGTGTCTCATTCAAAGGTTTATACCTATGCTGTTCAGCTGCTTTAAAGAGCTCCCCTCCCCTTGGCAGTATGTGTGTTTATGGGAGAGGTGGGTATTGGGGAGGACAGTAATTTAGCAGAACTTAGTGCTTCTACTGAGCAGTTAATCCAGGCATATGCTTGGGAAGCACTCCAGGTTCACTGAGCAGCTGGACCCTCTGGATCAGCTCTAGTCTGCCAGCAGCCCTGGGGCTGACACTTCAGAGGTTCAGAGCAGGCCCACGGGGGTCAGTGAGTTAGAGGCTGTTTGCTGCATACACCCCAGTAGTGCCCCTTGGACCTGCTTGGGACCCTGATGACCATCACTGTGCAGCAGGAGTGTGTCCTCTTGTTGCCTGGATAAGCCTCATCTGCCCTGCCCCACCATGCTTGGCTCACACTAGGTTCACAGCACTGAATCTCACAGCAATTTGAGTAAACCAGAAACAACTGGATGGAGCCCAGTGTTCCTGTTCCTCAGTGCCTGCTCTGTTCAGCTGCCAGTCCCCAAATGGATTTGCATGCCATCTCAGAGCTGTGGGATGGCATTATTTGCAGCAGCTCTCATTAATGTCAGTGAAAGCCTTTCTGTTTGAGGTGGTAGGGCTGGTCCTCAGCAGCTGCTCAGAGGTTCCAGCCAGTACCAGGCGTTTTGCTGCCTCGTTTGAATGCCCAGTGTCATCTGAACATCTCCCTGCTCCTCCCGTGGCCGCACTGTCATGGGCAGGTGTCAGGCAATAGCAGAATTGTTCTCTTGGTAAACAAGTGATGTTATTGGAGCTGCCCCACATGTGGCAGCAGTGCAGTGTGTGCATGGGGTTGCTAATGAGGGATATCATGGGGCTTGTTAGTCTGAAAGCTTAATGAGCCATCTTCTGGTTCTTTGCAAAGTGCATGGATGCTTCTTCCCATCAGCTGCTCCTGTGGTGCAACTTGCACTTGGCTGTGTTTGGTACTGAAGTGTGTCCCTGCAGGTTAGATCTCACAGCACATATTGGGCATTTTGGAGGACTCAGATCCCATTTATCATGACACTAATGGTAGTGGACATCCAGGAAATGTCTGGATGAGACTGCTGCTCTTTTCCTCAGACACCCTGTATATGCTGGAGGGCTGAGCTTCCTTGTGGCTTTAGCGAATCCATCTCTACTGGGTACCTCGGGTTTGTCTCTTACCTCATTAGGGATTTTCCTTCATGACAAATAACTATTTTTCTTCATTATTTTTCAAAAAATAAAATAATTAGAGCATCCACCCACCTCTTGGCTGGCATCCTACAGTAATAGGCCAGCATGTGTTCTCTTCAGAAGAGGAAGCAGGTCTTGCTTTGTATTTTCAAGGCAATGGTTTATAAATGAGCCTGAAAAGCCTGTGAGGGGCAGTGAGATGAGAACCCATACAAAGAATAAATCTGAGAAAATAAATCCCAGAAAATACATCCCAAGAAATTGCTGTTTGGCCTAGCAAGTCAGAGGCGAGGCTAGAAGCCCAAGAGAACCCCTCCTCATTTTGTATAAGACAGTGGTTCCAGGCTTTGCTTGAAGACAGTTATCTCTGAATTCCTAAAACATACAAAGGTTTGACTTCACGCTGTGCTGCACGTCCTAGGAGCTATTCGTGGCTATCTAATTTGATTTTGCACCCAGTTCTCGTTAAAGGGCTGCGGGTGACAAATTACTCTTGGCCTGTTGTGGCTGTCACTTGAGCTGACATTGCATGAGGGTGCTGCTCTCTGCTAACCCATTGACTGTGTGGAGCATTCCCCACACTGTCTTGCTCCTCTCCTTACCTACACGGCTGTTTCCATTTCCTTTGGGTTGCCTCGTAGGAAAACACAGTCTAGCAAATGCAATTTTTTCCACTCCATTGCTTCCAAGTTCTTTCTAACATTGCATGTTGCTGCCCCTTGTGTGTCCAACAGCCACAGCATTTACAGTCAAATGACTTTCTGTCTTCTCTAATATCTTTTTAATCTGGTTTCGTTCTGACTTCCAGAAATCCAATGCAATCATCTCAAAGGTGACATCTTCATGAACTCTGCTATACCTGCTATAGTGCCTGCTGTTAGCATCTTCCGTCTTACATCTCATGTACTTTACAATTTTTCTTCTTTTCAGATGAGCCCAAAAAGAAATTTATGAAATCAGCAATACCATAGGAAAATTCTCAGGAGGGAGGATTCCACAGTTATCTGTTCCTTACAATCAGGACTGTATTAGTGAGCTGCTGATAACAGTTTTTCTACAGGGCAAGTAGAGAGTATATTGATGACTGACTGGATAAACTTTACAGTGGAAATCAAGACTGAAATAGCAGCAAAGACCAGTGTCACAGTGATATTATCAGCAAAGAACAGATCTTATGGAGAACCCTGTTTTTTCAGTGATTGGGCTGTGGTCCTGGTGCAAGGACAGTAGTTATTCAGCTTGGGACACTAACCTTTTGTGGTTGCTTTCTCTCTCTGTTTTTCAGGGAAGAAATTATCTTAAGGTGAAAAGGAGTTTAGGAGGTGTAGAGAATGCACCTTTGAATGTCTGTCTTTTAATAACCCTCTGCAAGATGTACAGCTTTAGTGTGTGTCTCCTGCAGTCCAGTTGGGTGATAAGGCTTGTTTCTAAGGCTGTAATTTTTGATGAGGGGAGAGGCAAAATGGCAGTCTTGAATTCAGTAGAAAATACCATCCCTGAGACCTTGTCAGGACAATACTCATATTCCACATCTGTTCTGGTCAAATTGGGTTGCCTGGTCTGGCTGCAGTATTTTATACAGTGCCTTATTTTTGTGAGATAATAGCAGCTCTAATCTTGTTCCAGTATGAAGCTCAGTGGGGCCTTGTGACACGATGGCAGTTACTGAGTGTTTGCATGGCAGTGGTGTCTGTGGAGCCTCTCCTGGGCCACAGCCTCGCGGTTTTCCACTGTGCCAGTCCAGGACTGTGGGCTGTTCCTGCCACAAATGAAGTGATCCTGCTTGCAGTGCCTCTGGAATTGTTGGCACATTCTGGATTAACCAAGGAGCTGACACATTCCTCTGGTCTGGGTTGGTGGTGTGGAGATGAAAGGCACTAGGCTGAAACATGAGCTTTTCCACAAAGGCCATTGTACAGTGTAGTTATTTAAAAGGCAAAATTTTTAGGCAATTTGCAATAATAGGAACCAAGGGCCAGCCTTCTTTTAATACAGATGAAAGTGTCTAACTCCTTTGAAACTGAGGAGCTAGATACCTCCTGTATTTTTATGAATTTGGCTCTGGTGAACAGCCTTGTCACTGCTTTCCCCCCCACCATCCCTCTCTGATCCAAGTTGCTGTGTAGCAAGAGCTCTCACCATCTCCCATGAGGAGGCTGCTGCTGCCTCGGCATTTACACACCTGGTGCCAGGCTTACAGCTGCCTTTCATGTGCTGTGGTCCATGGATTAGGTCCAGGAAAGGGGTTGCTGAAGGAAAATAACTGAAAATACTGCAAGAGGTATGTTCCAGGCTGCTCTGAATGGTCCTTTCATCTTTGCCTCAAAAAAATCAGTGAGACTTGTAGCTCTGTGAAAGGATCATGGCTGTGCTCAGGAGCAACAGACCCATTTAACATTTTGGTTTCTGTATTGGAACTGAAACTTTTACAATTTTGCTTCTATTTTAGGGACCTATTTAGCAGAGATGTTCCACTGCAGATTAATCTGTTAAGCTCATCCCACGTTCTTTTGAAAATTGCCCTCTTTATTTTCCTTCAGACTTCTCCTTAAACCCCTCCTGTGTCTCCCTGGCTGGAGCTGGCTAGTGGATAGTCACTGTTCATCACAGTGGCTGTGCTGCTTTCTGGCTGCTTTGTGTGGCTGGCAGTTGTCTTGTGTGCTGAGCACGGGCCCTCTGCGCCTGGGATTGCCTCTGTGCTCCAGCTCAGCACCCTGACACAGGAATGTGCTCCCTGGGAGCATGGAGCTGACTGCAGTCTGCTCTCTGGATGACAAATCCAGGGCTGAGGAGCCAGGCAGTGCATTGCCCTGAGGCCTTATGCTCCCATGTGCCTGTCTCTGCTTCACCCAGACTCATCACAGCATGGAAAACTCACACAGGCTTTGCTCTTGCAGATCTTTTCTTATCTTTTGCAGTGTTGATACCTTTTGCAGGGAACAGAAACATGGCTTGGAGCTCTCCAGGGTGTCTGGATGCAGGGTGAAGAACATGACCCTTCTTCAGTGCTCTCCAGCACAGGATCCTTAAGGGCTCAGGAGACAGTACTGTCCCAGCCAGGGCAGGTGTGGGTGTTTGCAGTGAAGTTCTCTATGCTCAGAGGTGGTGGAATTGAAGCCCAGGATATAACAGCTCTGTCTAGAGGCATTTCTGTCTGGAGGCCGTGATTTTTAGGGATACACAGCATATTTTGATGAAGGAGTGGCTCTGCTCTCCTGTGAGTCAATCACACCACAACTAAAGCTTTCCAGAGGCACTTGAGCCTCAGGATTCCCCTTAGCCCAAATGTTCAACTTCAGACCTGTTCCTTCCATGCAGTGGTTGGTGTTTCTCAGGGCAGTGGGTGTGAAGCACACCCTGCTCCACTCACTGCTGTTGGAGCTGTCCCACTGGGAACTCACAGGCACTGCTCTGGTTCCTCATCTCCCCTGCAAGGTAGCCTGGCTGTTGGACAATTGCTTCCCCACTGTGTTGATGACTTCTGCTGGCATCTTACTGAGTTACAGGTGTGAAGCCAGAACTGGCAGAAAGAAGCGGGTGGGAATGCAGCCAGGTGGGAGCAGCCTGCTGCTTCATCTGCTGAAACCTGTTTGTTCTGCAGTGTATTTATTCCTAGTCTATGCTGAAGAGGAGCTACCTGAACAGCCCAGGTCCGTGCCTGGTGCCAGGGGTTGAGAGAGATCCCTTTATCTGATGCACTCTGCTTCTGGAAGGGCTGAAGCCCACAAGGAAGAAAGGTCTCTTTTTCATTGCAGTTTTGACTGGTTGTTGCCCAGGGTTGGCATGTGAAAAGAGGCTGAGGAGCAAAGTGCTCTCTGGGAAATGCAGTCATGCTGTACTTCTCCTGCTGTTCAGCCCCAAGGTTGTAGTGTGATCCAAAGAAACTATCACAGGATTGGCAGCACACGCAACCCAGTCTTCCATTTGCTTGAAGAAAGTCTAAAATTATGCAGCATATGATCCATAGCTGCACTTGAGCATGCTCTGCCCCTTGTTCCTCTATGCACTGCATTTGCATAGCTCATAACACCCTGTGGGGTCGTGCCCAGTGGCTGCTGTGTCACCAGTGAGGCCAAGGCCATGTGCATGTGTGAACTGGATTGGATTCTGAACAGGGTATGGATCACAGCAGCTGCATTTGCTGACAAAATGGCCCCATCCAATGGCTGCCAGGGCAGCAAGGCTGGGAATTCTGGAAGAGACCCACAAAACCTATGTGCCTTCCTGTGTTGAGCAAAGTCTGGGGTGAGAGGAAAAACCCATAACTGTGTAGGAGTGTGTGTGGATGACAGTGATGTGTGGTGGCCGTTACTGCCTGAGGCACTGCTGGGTACTGCGGTCGGGTTAGAGCTTCTAACAATGGGACACTGATTCATCTGTGGTCAATGTGTTTTTAAAAGAATGCCACTGAACTGTCAGTCTGGTTTCTCCTGGCCAAGTGTGGCCCACTGCAAGGCTCTTTTCCTTAGGACTCCCCCTTCCCAGTGATCTTAATTTTCATTTTCCTTTCTCAGTCTGGTTCCTCAGGCATTTGTGCTGTCGGGTCCAGGTGGGAGAGTCCTGCTGCCACCTCGGCCAGCCAATGGGGCTGTGCTGGAGAAACCACAGGGTTGTAGTGCTGGTGCTCAGTGCTGCATTGCCAGTACAAACCATTTCCAGCCCTGTGTGTGTGGGGAGAAAGAGTTGGGCTGCTGCAGCTGGAGGTCAGCAATTGGAGCTGGCACAAGGCAGAGCAGTGTGGCTGAGCTCATCTGACAACACGAAGCTGTGACTCTTCCCCACTGCTCTGCTTGGGTTTGGATTTGGGGGTTGAGTGTAGTCCTGTGCAGCTTGTGCCATACCCTGCTGTTAACTCAAAGCAGTTTCTGCCAGGTTCGTTCTTGTAGGGGAAGGAGGGAAGGCGGAGGGTTCAGATGGCAGTCGACTGGGAGGCAGAGATAAATTAAGTGTTGAGCTCTTAATGGGGAACATGCTCCATTGGTTTGGGTTTCCCTCCCCACCCATCCCACTCTTTTTAATCTGTGGCACAGTCTTGGGAGCAGTTTGAGAAGGGAAGTGATTTCAGACTGGAGGTGACCTCATCTGTCTCCAGCTCTGAGGTGGAGCAGTGTTTGGAGTCCCAGCCAGAGCTTATGATACTTTTTGAGTGATGCAGGCGAGGGGCTGAGGCTCCAGGAGAGCCCTGTGCCTCCTGCCCAGTGGTGAACAGCTGTGTGAGAGGGTGGGAAGTGGGTAATGGCTCTGGGGGTTTTATCTTTCTGTTCTCATCTTTCTACATGCTAGAGTGGGGGGAAGTAGGAAGGAGAAGCAGAGTCCAAAAAACACAGCTGGACATGTCACATATCAGAGCAGTTAGTTCCTGATGAAAGGTCCAGCCCTGTCCTGCAGGGTGCTGAGCTGTGCCCAGCTGGAAAACACTCTTAAGTGTGATCATGTGCTGTGTGGAAAGGTGCTGAAGGTATGTGCATGGATGGAAGAGTCCCTGCTGGGTTCTTTGAATCTGAGGACCCTGTGGATCAGCAGAAAGGGGGATCAGAGCCCTCCTGAAGACTTTGCTTTTTAGGACCCCAGATGTCAGTGAGAAACCTGGGAGATCTGAGGATCTGGAGCATGGGGTGGGAGCCAGCTGGGGTGTCAGCTGCAGGTCCAGATAGTGATGAGGGGCACATGAGACCACAGATGCTACTTGCAGAAACTACGAGATAATTCTGCTTCCTGACATGGCAAAGAGCCCTCCTCCTGCCTTGATGTCTGCTATTTTGAGGTGGCCAAGATTTTCTGTTGCACAGATGGAGCCTGTTGTCCTTGGACTCTGCTGGTGTCCAGCAAGCCCAGCTCTATCCTGCATGCTGGAGCTGATCTGCCAGATGCAGCTCTGGATTTCAGTAAATGTCCATGTTTTTCAGTAAGGACAGCTTCCAAGTGCTGTCTCATAAGCTGTGTGGGGGTGTCCAGCCACTTCCCCTTAAGTCTAGTTGTTTTCTGGCTCCAGCTGAAGAGATGCTGGGCTGTGGTAGGCTATGGCTGGGAAAATAAAAGCAGTCTTTTCTCATGTCTCTGTGGCTGCAGAAACTCCCTGTAGCTGGGCAGGCAGTATTGGAGGGGGATAAATTGACTGGAAGAATTTGCTTTTCTCTTGGCCTTGTCCCAGGTGGCATCAAGACTCTTGCTTGGATATAAATTCCCCTCCCACCACTGCTAAAAAGGGAGAGTTTAACCATTCTTGGGATCTATCAAGAGACTTTCTCCAGCCCTTCTGCTCCTCTTCCCTGTTGAACTGGGAGCAGAGATTGAAAATGAATCCTGTTGTGACCATGTCACAGTGAGGACAAGAGTTTGCAGATTTTCCTTCCTCCTGCCTCAGAATTGTCTCCATGCCTGTAGGTGATGAAACAATCTCAAAGTGCATGAACAAAACAGGTATTTTGTGTTTAAAATGCCCCTTTTTCCCCCTCTGCTCAGCATCCCACAGCTGTGCCCATGACACTGAAGTGCAGTGACAGGTGCTGGCTGGGTTACAGAGGAGCTCTGCCATGTCTTTGAGAAGGAGTTTGGTCAGGGGAGCCCCAGGAGAGGTGTGTGCTGCTGTCAGTGGTGACGGATGCATGGTGCCAGTGCTGGCTCCCTGGCAGAGCTCAGGACCTTGGCAGCTCCTGCATCTGCAGCCTGTGTGTGTGAGCCCCGGCAGCATCCCAGAAAGGGACCATTATCCCCAAGCCTTGCCTGCTGCTGAAGTCAGGAGGGCACAATAAAGATGTGTCCCGGCGGCAGCCCGGAGCGGGCTCGTGTGTCAGGAACAAAAGAGGCTTTGTAGCAGGCACTGCCTCTGCTGGGAGGTTTGTCAGCTCTGGAGCTGGGATGGTAACTCAGGGCTCTGTGCCCAGCCCTGCTGTGCTGCTCAGGGCCTCCCCTGATTCGGGGCAGGGTCACTGGTTTCTTCCCTCACTGGGGGAGGTCTTGGCAGCAGATCCTGCTTGCCTGAGCACAGCTTTGCCCGGTGGGCTGGGAACTGCAGGGGGCAGGGCTCCCCTGGTCTCTCAGGTTCAGCAGCCCCGTGCTCTGTGGCCTGAAGCTGTGTGTGCTCTCTGCAATGTACTAAGTCCCTGGGAGTGGCCTCAGGGTGAATGGGAAAGGGCTGTGATGGACCAGGATGGCAATGTCACTCTATCTGGAGCTTTGAGGAGAAATGTCTCCTGGGGAGATTTCAGCAGAGCAGGGCTGAGCAGGACAGCTTGACAATATGTGATAGCAAAGCAAAGGCAGATTGGAGAAGCAAGGGAAGCTCCTGTGCTTGGGCTGTTACACCAGACACATGAGTTACAGGAGGATACACTTTAGAGAAAGCTCTTTTCCAACTATTAAGAATGGAGCTGGCTGCTCTCTCACCTCTGGCTGCAGCATCAGTGCTATGTTGTTGGGGGCCTGAGCATGGTGGTGCTGCCAGGTGATCCTTAACTGCCCTCTCCAGAGGGGTGTGGTTGGAGGTGAGATAATCAAAAACACAATGGGGCAGAGAAGCTGGTGATGGGATTGGGGCAGTAAGACCATGTTGGGAAGGATCCCTCCATGAAGCTGTGTAAGATGCTTTAAGATTTTGGTTTTGTGGCAGTTTGGTCCAGCCAGTTGCTGCTGCTGCAGTATCACAGGGTGTTACTGTTGCTGCATTTTGTTCATGCTATGTCCTGATATTCCATCCTTTCTCATCTAAGAGCAGTGTTCTCCAGGAACACTCTGTTCTCTAGGAGCATTCACTTCTGCTCTCTCCAGTCAAGACTAGGAAGATTTTGTTGTGAAGGAAAGGAGAACTTAGTATATGTTCTGCTGCTCTCTGCTGTTGTTGTGAGTCCACCACAGGCAGCAGATCTTCCAAACAGAAAGAATCTCTGAAGGGAATTGCAGGGCCCATGGGCAGGATGAGAGGAGTATATCATCTCTTCTGGCTTTGAAAAAATGTGTGCTCAGAGAGGAAGCAGCAAACACAGGAAAAGGGTAGTTGCTGAACACAAACTGCCAAGAATTAAGCAATCTGTTTCATAGTATGAAACCTCCTGTTGAGCAAGAAGACTATTTTCCCTCCCAAGCAGGTGTGACTGGTAAAGCAAGCTGGCAAAGTCCTCCCAAAGTTCAGCTGCCAGACAGGACCAATACTTACATTGCCCTTCCCACACAGGGTGTCCCCAGTTTTTATCCCTTTCCTCTTCTACCTTTTCTGGAAGCTGCCTAGACCCTCCCATGGTACCTGCTGCCATTTTCATCTCCACTCTGTGCTTTTGTGCTGCACAGGCACCACTAGCACGTTTTGCTCTTTCATGGGGCAGCTGGGTACATGGTTGGCCCAAGCAGTGTGTACATAAAAATGAATGCATGGAAAAGGTGTCTGGGTAAAGATTTCTTTGCATAACATGATTTCTGCAGGACCCTGAAAAAAAACCAGAGCATGGTAGCTGTTAATTTAGGGATCCTGACTTATCAGTGCCAGATTCCTTTTGGCTTTCAGAGGGCAGGCCAAGAGATGTGGGAACAGCTTTATCAACCCCTCCTCTGCTGTGGTGCCATGCAGAGCAGTAATTTGGTGTAGTTGTGCTTGGGAGCAAGTCCTCTGTGCCTTCAGGGAAGTGGCCTGTAGGTGGATTAATGATGGAGCTTGGTCACAAAATCAAAGAGGGAGGGCTGCAGTGCCTCCCAGGTGTTCATTTTGCAGAGGGGAGGTATTAGGTCACTGAGGAGGGTGAATTCAGCCTCTGTCCCAGCTGGCTGGCTGTTCACTCCCTGTGTGCTCAGGAGAGCAAACCCTCTCTAGAGTCCTTTTGCTGTGTAGCTGCTCCTGTGAGCCAGCACATAAATGGAAACAGATGGCTCCATCTCAGCGGTTAGTAGGAATCTCTCACTGCTGCAAAACTGCTAATGAAGTCTGGGGCTGGACTGAAGCAGACAAGGCTGCTGTGCTGGTGGGCTCTGCTGGGCTCCTGCCTCAGTGCTGGGGTGCCTGTTACTGTCCCTCTGTCACAAGAGCACCAAGATTGCTGAGCTGGCCCCCCAGCCTGGCCAGCTGTGCTGTGTCCTGCAGCAGCCTCAGGCAGGGTGTTCATCTGGGTACTGCAGAGCCACCAGGACCTCTCAGTGTCCACCAGTCTTGGTAAATGATCTGTGTGGTCATCATTACTGTGGGTTCCAGACCTTGCAATTCACACCTGTTTTATGGAAAGGCATGGAGAGCCCTGTAGTATCTGACACAATCTCTGCTGAGCCAGATATTTCTTAAATTAAGGTTCTTTACTCTGTTTCACTCCAAACTCAGACTAACTATTCTTTTTTTGGCTGTACTGGTCAACATCTCCCTGATATGGAGAAGCAGCACTCAGCAGTTACTGGCTATTATTCTTAAGCTTGGAAGAAACTTTGTTTAAATTCCCTTTGACAGCACAGTTTGATTTAGATGTTCAGTGACTTGAAGTTTTCTCCCATCATCACATAAAATATAAATCTCCAGTCACACTGCAGGGCACAGGGAAGTGGTGATTTGTGCAGCAAAGGTGTAACCAGGCTTGGTGTTTGCTGGAGCAAGCAGGTGATGGAGAAGGGGAGAGAAAGGTGTTGGAAAGCATTTCTTGATTCTGTTTTTGATTATTCTGACAGCTGCCCCCCAGGCACAACCTCAGTGTCTGCCATGGCAGGGTACAAGGAGCCGATGTGAATGCTGGATGGCTGCACAACCACAGGCAAGTGGGGAACAATCCTGGTCCCCAGCTGCCTTGCTGCCCTTACCTTTTCTTCTTCATTCATGCAGCAAACTGCTAGGCTCTGTATCTGCCTGGGTGGTCCCACAGCTGTGCCAGTGGCCCCCAGCACAGCTGTGCTGGGAACCTCCTTAGGCAGCTGGGGCTGTGATGCCCTTTGGGAACATTGGGAACTCACTGCCACCATGATGCAGTGTGGGCACTGGTGTGTGCCAGGCCCTGGGAAGCCCAGCCAGGCTGCAAATGGTGCAAGAGGCACTGACTGCTCGATGGCTGCAGTGTCTCAGCCTCATGGCCTGTGAGCCTGGCACAGCTGGGTAATGCTCCATCCAGCTCTTGGTGGGCAGCCAGCACTGGGCTGGCATGGACCACGGGGGAGAGAGTAGGCTGCAAGCTCCTGGAATCTTCTGAAAGGCATTTCAAAGCCCCTTGCATGGAGCAGGCAGCAGTTTGGGTTTTGCAGCCAGGTGCAGAATAGAAGCTACCAAACCCAGGCACTGATATGGAGCTGCTGGAAGTCTTAAGGGTTTGCACTGGAGGCCTGTGAGCCCCATGCTCTGCATGGATTCAGGACATTGCCCATGGAGAAGACAGGATGGCACAGGGTACAAGAGGACAGAATTGACAGATTGTCTCTGAAAGCTTCCATCTGTACATCTCCTGTGAGGGAGAAACTGGGAAAGTTGTGGATCCCTGCAGGATAAGTCCTCTCTGTCAGGTGGAACTGATGTGTCTGTGCATCTCTGCAGGTCCTGGGGATGCTTGTGCAACCATCAGGGCTTCAGGTTTCAGTACTGCTTCCCAGAAAGCCACTTCTTAGTGGCAGAGGAGGGCAGACAATCTTGTATGCTCAGTGAGGATCTATTTGGATGCTTCATCTGGGCACACAATCCTCTCCTTCTCTGGGAGCTCTGAGATACAGCTCTGTTCAATTACCCCAATTTCATCATTGCTCCATCTCTTCCTCAGGTTTCCTGCAGGAGGGTGTTATGATCTTTTTCTGAGAGCATCTCACACCATGGCTGAGAATCAGGTACGCTTCTTTAGGCCCTGCCCAAAAGGAGTGTTTGGCACCACTGCTCAAAAATGGGGGTGTGCTGCAACTCCAGTCCAGCTGATTGTGTATTCCTGCTGATTAGTTAATTGCTTCCAATTGCCAACATCACACTCATTGAATTCACGCTGTGATTTCTGTGTCACCTGGGGAAAAGGAACAGGGTGCAGCTATGGGAGGGAAGCCTGTGTTTGCCAGGCTGAAAACGACAAATGCTACTGCAATGAAGCACTCAAATCATCGTGCAGTTCATTCTGCTGTTCATATTGAACCAAGAACAACATCCTGGGGAGGAAGGGAGCAGAATTTCCCTCTGACTAATGCTGCTGGATTGTGCAGGGCTGCGGGGGAACTGTTAGCCAGAGAAACCATCAGGAAGAGAAAGGGAATGGAAAGGGAATCTAATTATCCATCTGCAAAGACAGATGCTAGTCCCGACACAGGGCCCAGCCCTGGGCAGACTGATGTGGGCTGTGATCTTTGCACTGTTTTTATGGTGGGGCTGGGAAAGGGCTCCTGGGGGTCCCCTGTGGGATAGCAGATGGTCCAGCACACATCACAGTGAGCCTGGGCAGACTGAAAGGCACACAGCTGCTTTCCCCAGGAACACTGGCCCGTGGGGCTCCGAGGGACAGCACTTTGCAGCCAGGTATGGCTGTGTTGTGTGGGGATGGAGCTCAGGCAGAGCTGTGCTGGTGCAAAGGGAGGAAGGTGAGTGCATGGCTCCCTCTCAGCAGGCTCATCTCAGATAAGTGGCCTGGGGCTACAAGCCCAGGAGTGAGGGTGGTGAGGAAGGGGAGGGTCCCTGTGTGCCTCTGCTGTCTCAAGGTGCACAAGGACTCTGCTTCATGTTACTGAGTGTGCAGAGGCAGCTGACAGCAGGGAGGAAGGGTGTGTGGCTGGAGACTGGGTGTTTGAGTCCTTGTTGGAAGACCTGCAGGAGACCCCCTAGGAAGAAGAAGGTGCCTCTACATCCTTGTTCTGCAGAGCTTTTCAAAGTTATTGCTCACAGAGTCTGAGGCCAGCTTTTCACTCTTTGGATGCCTCCCAGAACTGAAGGTTCTTTAGAGAGTTGCCTTTCCCCCCTTAATTAATGAAATTTAAAATTATTTGGTGAGCTGAATGGGCTTATTCTCCTGTCTGGTGGGCATCAGCTACTCCTAAAGTTATGCTAATTGTAGCTGGAAGATAGAGGTTGGGAGTTCTTCCAAGACAGTTGGCTTTCATTCTCCCAATGAGGTTTTCAGGTGCCTGCTGGGAGGACAGCAGGGTTGAGAAAGATCTCATTGCAGGCATAGGAGTATCCATGAGATGGGTGAATTGGGAATGAATCAGGAGAATTTCTCCTTGAGTGAAACACCTTTGTTGTCCACTGCCTTGCTCTTCATGGTCTGTGCTCAGTGTGCTGTTTGCAGGTGTGGTGCCTCAGCCTGGACTGTTTTCCCCTGTGATGCCCTTTGATCAGCTCCTGCTGGACCAGGCATAGGTGTCTCACAGTGCTCAGAGGCCATGATGTCCTCTCCAGGTCAGGATTCAGCCTCTTTGGTAGACAGGCCTGATCCTGCATCCCTTACTCACGTGAGCAGTCGTCTCTATCTCAAAGGGACTACTCGGTGAGTAAGGATCGCAGGATTGGGACCACTACCTGTAACATAAGCTGCATCTTCTGTAGGATCCTGTCCCCAGCCTTTTCCTATTCATGTATGTTTACATGCATCAAGATCTTCCAAAACTGATGTTCTTGTCATTTGGATGGAGAACCCGAGAGTTGGAAGAAGCAGTGCCTTTCTATTGCAGAGGATAAATCACCATTATTTTCCATCCTCTTCCACCAAACCACTCTCAGCCCAGCCAGCTTCTGTACCCCAGAGTGATGTGTACCTGTTTGCCTCCCAAACGTTGTTCTTGAGTTTCCAGGGCTGGCAGGGCTCTGCTCTGCCTCTCCCTGGTTTTCCAGCTGTAGCTTTGAGATGAGAAGCCAGGCAGCTATTTAAGCCTGATTTGTGCTGCAGAGCTGGAGGATGAATCGGAGGGAGAGATGAGCAGCAGTAGTGCCGAGACTGCCGCCGACCTTCCTGCACCACCTGGTTTCTCCTTTTTTCTTAACTAGCTAAATTTGGAAACCTCTGTCCTGTGCTAACCGATGCGTTCCCAATCGGAGGAAGCAGCGAGGGCAGGGCAGGTTTGAGCTGTGCGTTGGTTTCCGTGTGGCCCTGGCCGGGGAAGCCGCCTGGGCGCTCCCCGCTCAGACACGGCCCTCCCGCGGAACGCTCCGGTACCGCACCACGGCTCCTCCCGTGGAGAGAGAGGAGCGGGCAGCGACCGAGGGGGCTGCTGGAAGACATCCAGCCAGCTCCACGTCTGCCCAGTTTGTTCTATCGTGCACATTATCCTAAATGAGGAGCTGGGTGTGCGAAGCTCTGTGAACTCGCTCCGGAGCAAGTCACGAGTTTAAACAAGCAGGAGGCAAATTACGGTCGTGGCTCTTTTTTAAGAGCTGGAAGTGGAGGCATGGCATGAGTCACACAGTACTTCTTGGGAAGCACGAGGCACTTCAAGTGGAAGCAGAGAGCATAAATACCTTTGAAATAGAATTTTATACATTTCTGGAGGGATTATGTGACAAAGCAGCAGTGACCGTGAGCGGAAATTAGAAGTTTGACCTGTGGGATAGGTAAAAGAAAAGATGAGATCTGACTGCTGTGCACATTGTGCTTGTGGCACTGAACATACAGGGGATTAATCCTGTGCTTTGGGATTTCTGCATTTCTTGTCTGGTATCTTGTTTTTTCCTGAGCATCACAGGATGAAGCCAGGCTAAAGCATCAGGGCTGTGATGCTCCCAGAAGCCACTTACATGGAGCCTTGCTTGCAAGTTTGAGGTTAAATTATTCATCGGAGTTTAGATCAGCAAGGCTTTTTCCCTTGGATCAGGTCAGCTGGAGCCTCAGGGTGAGTGTGCAGCTCTGCTGGTGATGGAGCAGCAGGGCTCAGACCTTGCGATACTCGTGAGAATCATCTGTCTGAAGTCAGCACTGATGTTCCTTATAGTGAGAGAGGAGGCAGCAGGAGAAGAAGGTGGTAACAGCCCTGGAGGTTCCCAGCTATACACCTGCATGGAGGACATTGGCTGTTCCTCAGCCTCCATTGCCCTGGTCCAAGCTGGGAATGGGTTTGCTGCCTGCTGCTGCTCCTGTTCAGCTTGAGCAAACAGCTTCTCTGGAGCTGCCCTTCCCTTCGTCCTAGAAAACAGCCAGGAAGAAAATTTCTCTTCTGTGGGGAATTCTGAAAATAGCTTAGTTGCTTCAGAGGAAGAAACATAAATGCTGTTATTACGTGACTCTGCCGACCATGCCAAGCCATGGGTATGCAGTTTCACCACTCTTCTGTGCAGGCCAGGCTGACTGGGTGCATCCCTGGTGGGACCCTGTTGCCTGGCTCTGTGCTGCTCAAGAGTGTCTGTCTGGATCAGGCTGAAGTTTTTCCTTTCATTACATGGTCCTAGTTGTTCACCAAGGGTGGAGCCTTAGCACTGCAGTCCCTAAGCCAGAAAACAGCTCCCCTGCAGGTGGAGGACTTCTCTGCTGTCCTCCACAGTTTGACAGAGCTGGGCTGTGGGGTGGGAAGGACTTGGTGCACCCCACCCCTGTGTTGCCCTTGGTGACTGTTTGGCAGGTTGGGGCTGGGCAGACTGAGGTTGACTCTTCTGACACTCATAAACTTGGATCCTGCAGCCAGTTTGACTCCTGAGCTGCTGCTGTGAGCACCTGCCTGGAGAGGAGCTTAGAGGTGCCAGTGGAAGAAAACACTTTGGATTTGGTCTACATCTTGGAAGTGCCAAGTTTTCCCCTGCTGAGCTCTGCTGCACACTGCACGAGATGTCCTCTGCTTTTCTTCTTTTAAGGATGGTGTACATCAGATTCATTGTTGGAGGAGCAGGCCAGGATTTACAGTGGGCATTTCTAAGGGATGTGTGGAAAGAGGATTGTGATCAGAAAGGACAGGGGCAAAACAAGATTGGATTGGACTTTGGGAAGTTTAGACACAGATCAGCCTGAGCCAACAGCTCTGGGTGTGTCATGCAGCACATCTGAGGGACACAAACGAGTCTGTCATTTATGGTTTGGTGACTCTGAGGATGCCAGATGAGCATCTCTAGGAGGGACAAGAGAGGCTGAGACCAGCTGACCATTCTTCCGCATTTTGGAAGCCATAGCATTGGCCACTCAGTCTTAAGATGATCTCTGTAGCCAAGACCTACTTTTTTTGTTTCTTTTCCTAATCTGCTTCCTGAGTTATCAGGCATGGCCTTCTGACTGGAATTCCTCCCTGGCTGCCAGTCCTGAGAGCATGTGTGATGTGTGAGAGCTCACGGCACTCGGGAGACAGTAGTTCCTTGTTCCTCTCTGCACTGTCAGCACAGCTCCTGGGGCCATGAACAACACTGTGGTTTTGTCGTGACCAAATCATTGTTGACTTCATCCGTGATCCCAGCCCAAAAGAATGTTCTGATTTGGTGCAGTGGGCTCGTGGGGACACAGTGTGTCTCCATGTGCTTTTGGAAGATGCTTGTGGTTGGTGGCCATGTGGCCTGTGGCCCTCAGACAAGGGTTTTCCAAGCCATGAGAATTCATGGGGGTTGGAGAGGGTTTGCTTGCAGCTATTGTGGTTTATGGTGTGGAAGGACTGGTGAAACTTTCTGTTATCTTAAGAAGGTTTGGATGCACCTTGGGTGTGCCACAAGCCACTGCTCTTGCTGCCCAGTGCAGGCAGCACGGTGCCATCACTGCTCCTCAGTCGTGTGCCAGTTGCAGACCCTGGTGAGAGAGTCCCTCAGTACTGGAAAGCAAGGATTAGGTGAATCTAGGAGGAAGAAGAGGTGTCATGAGCATGGCCTGACCTACCACTGAGCTGGGAGACCAATGCAAGGCTGTCAGCTCCCTCGGGAATGGAGCAATGCTGCAGAGTGAGAGCAGAGCCACCAAACAGGGACTTGTTCTGAGCAGTAGCAATTCCTGCCACACCTGGATCTCAGTCCAGGCTTTCTGCTTGACTGCTACACACAGAAACAACTGGGAACAAAACTCAGTGGGTATAATTAAGGATGCTGCTAGTGAAGCAAGATGGTTTGGAGAAGGGTTTCAGGTGTCCTATGACAGAAGGTCCTATGACAACTGTTGTATGGCAGGAGTTTTCCTGCTCTGGGAGTGCTTCCCAGTTCTCCTCCTTTTATTTTTATCAGCCTTTAGGACCTTGTGTCTGTGACTTCTGACATCACTCTTGATCAGCTTGCAGGATGGCAGCATAGGTAGAACATTGGGGGTTTTTCGCCTCTTCTTTCCTTTGCACACTCACAGCTGCTCCCAGACTTCAGGCCACTGGACCTTATAGTGACTCAGTACCTTATAACAGAACTTGGTGTCAGTCAGATTTGGAGTGGAGGCCCTGGGTTGTGGCCCAAGGTGAGCAGGGCAGACCCTGCTGTTCTGGCACTCTGTGGAGTCACTGCTGGAGCCCTGCAGATCCCAGAGAAGCAGCAGGAGCTCTGGCTGAGAGCGAGGCAGGAGTATGGCTGCAGCCTGTGTCCTTCCCACTGGTGAGCAGAAAGCTGCTCAGGAACCCGTGGGGCAAGGGACAGGTTCCTCCAGCACCACCAGTGCTGTCATCTCCTGTCACTTCATTATACATGCTGTGGTATTAACCTCCTGGTTTCCAGAATGGCATGATTATATGAAATTAGGAGCTTTTTGTCTGTTTTATATAATTTCCTGTTCAGTTTCTATGGCTGCACAGAAAAGCTGGAAGGCATATCATATCTTATAGAAGGGTTCAGAACCCAGACTTGAGATTTGAATGACTTTTTTGGTGTGCTGGGCTGTTGTTGGGTTGGGTTCATCTGCTTAATGAACACACAGATACTTCCTTATTCTGAAAAGTCTTCAGACCTTGAATGGTTGCTGTAAAATCCAGAATGCATCTGCTGCTGTTCCAATTGGATTCAGAGATGAGGCTGCAATAGAGCCTGGGGTAGACAGGAGATCAGCCTGCACCACGTGGGGACAGATCCACGTCAAGCAGGACTGCTCTCTGGGGGTTGTATTTGAACCCTGTTTTTTTGGGTGTTTGTGGACCCTTGAGACCCTCACCCACACAGCCAGAAGCAGCACATTTTTGCTGAGAGCAGGTTTCTTCCAGCAAACCTTTGTCTCGGCCGCGTCAGACAGGGTATGTAAGAAATCCTGCGGCTGAATAGGCCCATCTGTCACGCGGAGTCAGACTGATGGCAGGGGCAGCATCCGGTACGTGCGCAGCCTCTCCGCGGGACACCGACAGACATCGCCTCTGGCCTGCGGCCGCGGTGGCCTTTGTCCTGTCCTCGCTGGCAGGCTCCTCCCGCGGCACAGGCGGAGGCAGGAAATCCCGGGCAGCTGCCTGGGAGCCTCCTCGCCTTTCCTCGCCTCTCCTCGGCTCTCCTCCTCGCCTCGGCACCGAGGCGAGCCGAGCCAGCCCTGCGTGTGTGTGCACGCGTAGGCGGGGGGGCTGCCGCATGGATTTAGCGAAGGCTGGGAGGGAACACATGGGTTGGGGTTTTTCCCTTGGCCCGCGGTGGCTGTCCGTCCGTCCGTCCCGCCAGCCGCGGTTATGGATTCGATCATTATTCAGGAGCGGTTAGTGGAGCGGCTGCTGTCTCCGCGGACGCAGGCACAGCGAAGCCACCCAGGCAAGCTGAAGGTACAGGGATGTATTTATAGCACCGGGGAGCAGCGGGGACAGGAGGGGGGAGGATGGTGCCCGAGAAGACGCGCGCAGCACAAGATGAGACCTCTGAGGAGCAGAGGAGCGGAAAGACGCCGGTAAGGGAGGGACGGCGGGCGCAGGCAGCAGGGGAGCACCCCCGCGGGCGCAGGGCCCAGGGGCGCGGTGGCAGCCGCCAGATGCGCGACGCTTTTGTGCGGTTATCCGATGCTGTGATTCCCTGTCTGAATGGCGTTTGTGTGCGTGGGGGGGCTCAGGGCAGGAGTCAGCGCTGTGTATGCCCACACGCAGTCCGATTTGTGTTAATTAACACCGTGTTAATGCTGTGTTTTGCTGGCCGCTTTCCTTCTCTTCAGCAAATGCTGGTGGCCGAGTGGTGTTGCCGATATTCCTGTGCTCAGCCCCAGGCCCGAGGAGCAGATGTCCGTGGCAGATGCCTCGGGGTCTGTTTGTGTTATGAATTAATTCAGCTTTCTGCAATGAAAGGAAGCAAAGGGTCTGCCTGTCCTGCAGGGCTGGGCTGTGCTGGTTCGTGCAGACGCGGATGTGGCGGCCGTGCCTGGCCGGAGGGGAAAGGCTGGAGGAAGGGCTGCCTGGGAGGGAGCTGGATCCTTGTGCTGGGGGCTCTGACACCGAGAGGGCCCCTTCCCCCTGGAGAGGCAGAGGCGTCAGGGTCCTAGCACAGCTCCACCACTTCTGGGGCTTGTTCCAGCGCTTGATAGGGATTATTCTTCAAATTTGCTGTGGTCCCATGATGTTTAATTTTAGCCCTTTTGAATATACTCAGCAAGGCCCCTTTTATCCCCAGGCTGAATGGTGAACTCACGTCAGATCTGGGTTGGTTTAAACAGCACATCCACCAGAGATGTGAGGAGGGAACTGGGGAGGACAGGAGTGATGGAGGCTGTACTTGGAGGTGCAGACAACCAAGGTGAACACCTTCTGTTCTGTGCAACACATCCTGAATGTTTCTACGCCCCCAACAGGAATAGGGCTTGAGCCCACCCAGGGCTTTGTTGCCTGGTTTGAACTCCCAGGGAGAGCACTGGCTGCCAGGGGAGCTCTGGCCACCTCAGCCGGGTGTTAGAGGATGTGAGGATGTGACATGTTGCTTTTTTGTCTGGTGAACCAGCAAGCGTATGCCAAAGGAGAGTATGGGCGTGTTTTGCTTGGCCTGGGGTGCTTTGGTTTGTGACAGGGTCCCAAAGATGGGCCACAGCTTTTGGTGGCCTCTGTGGGGGTGTGTGGGGCACGTTCCCAGGCACGAGGTAAGGGGATGCTAAGCAGGAACAAAGGCAGCAGCATGGAGCAGGCAGTGGGAGAGGGGCTCCTTGTGCCACAGTGCCGCTGGCTTGGCTGGCTGAGGCTCTTTCCTGACAGCTGGAGCTGCCAAGGGAAGCGCAGTGCAGGAACCAGCTGTCATTGCTTTTGTCAGCTTGATGGGACCTGGCTTGTGAGGGTCAAGAGCATGGGGAGGGGGCTGTGATGTATTTAGGAACTCCCTCCATCCAAGCCTCTGGTCTATGAATAGATTTTAGCTTTTCGTAACCCAGAAAGCCCCCTGCCTCTGTCAGTAGCCCTCCCAGGCCCCTCCACTCCATGCATGGTTGCTCTGTAAATAGTATCTGGAGGTGGTGAGTGGTGTAGAGTTTTGAGTAAGGCCCACACCAAGCTCAGGAGGATACTTGGGCTCCTTAAGTGCCATGCTGATATTGCCATGCTGGCAGAGGTGGTGGTACATACCTGCCATGGTGCCTGAATATAACTGGCACAGGAACACACACTGAGTGTCTGAAAGGGAAGGTGAAATGTGAACCTTTACAGTGAAGAACCACAAGTCAAGGCTGATGCAGAGACCATGCTGCTGTTCCTGAGAGAGGGCTGTTATAAGAAGGGAAACTTGCCTTGCATCTCTTGCCTTCACCCTTGACAGGGCTCTGCAGTATATCCGTGTCAGGTTCGAGGGAGACATGGCTGGGGATAGGGTTTTTCCCCTCACAGGTCTGGTTGTCCCCCATAGTGAGGGAAGCTCTTCTGTTGGTATTGCACTCAACATTGACCTTCCTTTCTGCAAGGGAAATGACTGCATGAGTCATGGGTAAAGAGCAGTGACCTGCACAGCTGGGATGTGCTCATTCTGAATATCATGATTCCAGGGAGCTATGGGGAGGAAACCACAGGTACAGCAAATCCACACTCTTTTGGTTGAGCTGTACAGAAATGAGATCAGGTTCAGCCAGTTACACCTGGCAGAAGTTAGGAGAGTTGCACCAGAGCGCAGCTCCTCAGTGTCTCCATTGTCATTCCTTAGTCATCTAGGTTAAAAACTAAACAAAACAAGAAAAACACATCCCAAGCCTCAGCTATGGTTTCATTAGCACATTACTAGTACTATTTCACATGTCAAGTCACTGGAGAGAGCAGGTTATCGTACTCTTTCCAAAGTCTGGTAAAGATCAGGGCAGGAGAAGCACAAAAGGGAAGTATATTATGTATTTGTGGTGCTTGCTGGGAAACACTGGGCCTTTTACTGTGAGATGTTGGCTGTTACGTGTCCACTTTGGCTGTGCTCCTGCATGTGTTTTACCAGGAGGTGAAGCAGCTGTGAGACAGCTCTGGTACTGAGAGACAGAGGCTGGAAGCTGTCTTGTCTTCCTTATTTTTGTGACCTTGCAATTATCACCTTTCTCACTCTGCTTTGTGCACCTCATTTGCCCTCTGCTGAGCCCTTTGGGTAGCAGTTTGTGGTGTCCCCCAGGCAGGCATTGCTTTGCTGTATGCAACTCATCAGAGCTGCCATCACTCATCACTGTGGGGTCTCCCTGTGCTGCTGCTCGGGATGTCACTGCCTTTTAGATCAGTCATTGCAGCTGCCAAGGGAGTACTTCAGGCACTCTCTAATTCTCCCCTTCTCTCTAATTTCATTTTCTCTGTCCCTTCCTGCCTTTCTGGACTGTGGGGTGGTGAAACAACATTGCTTCAGCTACGGGAGGTGAGGGAGATCAGAACCCACAATCACTCGGGGCTAAAATGACCAAGTTTCAGACCCAAACCAATTGCCAGAAGGCAGTGACAGTGCTAAAGGACAGAGTCCTTGGGCCGTGATGGCCATCAGCCACATCTGTTCCATCTCAGCGGGCAGCTCCAGAGCAGCCATAAATTGGGAGGAGGACACTCTCTGTCTTCCCTGCTCAGTGTTCCCAGTGAAACTTTGCAGTCTGTCAGACTGAAGATGCCCAGGGGTTCTCACACAGGTGGACATGCAGCTGTAGAGAGCTGCTTGGGAGCAACATTGTCCACCTGCAGTGTGGAAATAGGTGCAAGTCAGCATTGCCCTGAGCTCGGTACCCTGGTTCATATTTTGTATTTCTTCGAGTGTGTGGCCCAGGAAGGGAGATAGTTAAACTTATGAACTGAGGTGTTCCCTGCTGTGCCTGGAGAATGGGTGAGGGCAGTCATGTGCTTGAAGGCATCCATGGAATAGGAACTAGGGCCAGTTTTGAGGAACTCTTGGCTCCATGGATATGTCTGTGGTGTGAATCCCAGTGGTATGATTATATTCAATGATGTTGAAATGCAGAATCTATCATGTCTCTAGCTCAGGCATTTGTGAATGGCTTAGTGTGCTTATACAGAGTATGTGCCATGCTTGTGGGGTGCCTGTGGATTTTGTGCTATGAGAGAACACTCATTGGCAAGGGGCTGTGTCTGGGGGGTGGTTGGGTGGTAGGTAACACTCCAGTAATACTAAATGTAATACCCTCACCAAAATAATCTTAGTTCTATTATCAATATTTCCATATCCTTCCACTTCGCATGCTCCTTGAACTTTGGTCTCTTCAGAAATAACACAAGAGATTACTCAGGATTTCCTCTTATTCAGCCAGGAGTGGCTGTGACACAGCAAGAAATAATCCCCTCTCAGGTCAAGCAGAAGCTGAGCCATTGTACCTTCCTTTAGACATGGCTCAGGACAGTGCAAGCCCCAAGGTGCTAATTACAGAGCTCTCCATCATGTTGCACACATGCCTCTGGTGGGAAGGATGTGGAAATGACCTGGAGGGAGGTGGCATTTGGTGACCCTGCTGTGAAGGGAGCCTGTGACTGTGCAGGTAAGGCAGTTAGGAAAGCTGTCTATCAGCAGCAGCCCAGGATGTGCTCTCTGATGGGAATGGTGGGATGTGCCTTTCCCCTTGTGCTCTTTGTGGTGGGAAGCTGCAAGGAGTGTTGCTAAGCAGGACTGTGGCTGGGACATGTCCCTTTGCGCCACCTGTAGGAAGGGCCAAGACCCTAAGCCCAGAAGAGGTATGTGCCTTGCCCTGCACTGCTGCCAGGGCAGGGATTGGCCTCTCCTCCAGCCCTTGGCTCTGCCCCAGGGGCTTTTTGAGTCCCACTTGCTGTCAGTGTGTGAGGCTCAAGCAGAAGGAGTGGCACACTCTGACCTGCTGCCATCCACCTCTGCCCCGCAGGACCATGAGAAGCAGTACGTGGGCTTTGCCACTCTGCCCAACCAGGTCCACCGGAAATCCGTGAAGAAGGGTTTCGACTTCACCCTGATGGTTGCAGGTGAGACTGCCCATGGATGGAGGTGGCTGGGCCACATGGTGGGTATGTGGAGGGAACCAGCTCTCCTCACTTCCCTTAGGTGCTCCCAAAGCACCTGGATCCTCGCCTCACTCTGTTCTGGTCCTTGTCTCAGGCCTTGCTTTGCTCCCCAGCCTGTGGCAGTTCCCCCAGGAGGAGCAGACCCTCCTGATCCCTCACAGCCCTCTCCAGCAAGCTTTTCCTCCAACAGTAACTGCTCTGGGTGGTGAAGGCAGGGTCAAACAGAGACTGAGGGAAAGGAAGTAGAGGGAGAATGGGGGAGCTGGGAGATCACATTTGTATGAGGATTGAGACATTTTGCAGGAAAAGTCTTTCCACTGCTGGAAAAATGTAGTGCCAATGAACAGCTCCTGACAGCTCGTCTCTCTCGCTTCCTCTGGCTCAGGATTCAAAGCCGTGTTCAAAGTTTCATTTGTAAGTCAATTAGTGGGTCATGTTGCTTGCTTTTTTCTCCTCCCCTTTGCGCTGTCACTTAGGAGAGTCTGGTCTGGGTAAATCCACGCTGGTGAATAGCCTGTTCCTGACAGACCTCTACAAAGACAGAAAGCTCCTCAATGCAGAGGGTAAGTTGGGGGCAAAGCAGGGTGAATGGGACTGTCCTAAGAACTAGCACTTTGGTTCTTTGCTTCAGTAGCAGCTACAAGCTTGACTGGATCCCAGCCCTGTTGTTTGTGGCTCTGCTCTCCTTTGTGTCTTCTAAGGCACTAGAATTGAGAAAAATGGTTTGGCTGTTGGGCTCTTCTGTCCTTTGAAGGGAAGATGAGGCTGCAGAGCAGCAGTAGCCCTTTGGGATGAGATACTGAGATTTGTCTTTTGTTCTTGGATGCTGGAGTGTAGTAAGTAAGGATTCCCCTTCCCCAGTGACTGGACAAAATGTTCAGAACAGCTGGGGTACAGGCACTTCAGAGGTTTGTGTATCTTCTTGGAGTCTCTCTGCCTGCTGCTGGCCTCCTGCAGTACAACCCCTTTGAGGCTCCTTACAGCATGATCTGGGCTTTTTGCAACCTGTGTTACTCTCTGTGTTCAGTGATAAGAGGGAGCTGGTTTGTCATGGGTGCAGTGGGGACCCCAGCATTACAGCCTGGCTTTAACTCATGTGCTCCTGTTCAAAGAGAGGATCAACCAGACAGTGGAGATCATCAAGCACACGGTGGACATTGAGGAGAAGGGTGTCAAGCTGAAGCTGACCATAGTGGACACACCAGGCTTTGGAGATGCTGTTAACAACACTGAGTGGTGAGCAGGGCACTGCTGCCTTCCTTTTTGTCCTTTACCTCACAGTCATTAGGAGACAGGAGACGCTACTGATGATTTTGTTTCAATTGAATTGCCCTTCCCAGCTGGAAGCCCATCACTGACTACATTGACCAGCAGTTTGAACAGTATTTCCGTGATGAGAGTGGCCTGAACCGGAAGAACATCCAGGACAACCGAGTGCATTGCTGCCTTTACTTCATCTCTCCCTTTGGGCATGGGTGAGAGCCCACACTGCAGGCCTGGGGTGTGACTCAGTCCAGAGGGAAGACCCTTGTGCCCCAGGATTGCCCTGCAGCAGCTTGTACACTGCCAGGGCTGTTGGCACAGGAGAGGAGCTGTCTGGATGTGCTCCCTCTGCTAAGCATCACAGCACTCCCTTCCCTGTCACTGGCAGGACAGACTCCCT
Source organism: Sterrhoptilus dennistouni (assembly GCA_013397095.1). Classification (NCBI taxonomy): domain Eukaryota; kingdom Metazoa; phylum Chordata; class Aves; order Passeriformes; family Zosteropidae; genus Sterrhoptilus; species Sterrhoptilus dennistouni. Next base: position 371,576 of record VWZU01015139.1, read on the forward strand.
GTGAATAGGCAGAGCAGATCTCCCTCAGGTCTTACAACCTGATTTGAAAATCAGGAGAAATAATGCCATGCAGACTTGTATGTTCCTATCTAGCTAAGCCGGACTGATGTGTAGGAAATGGAGTTTTAAGCTGCTTTCAGTCCCTGCCCCTCGCTGGCTCATGTGTCAGCCTAGCCTGGAGCAGCTGAAGGGGCTGTGTTGGTTGCCTGTGGTACAGGACAGCTGGAGGGAGACCCCAGGCTGTGGCCTGGGCAGTATTTGGCCTGCAAGGAAGTAAATACCAAGCCTGTGTCTGTATGAGACAGCAGCTAAAATTGGAGACAGCTTTCCTGAAGGTACAGCCCTAGCTGAGGGCTATCCCAGTGGTCCTGCAGAGGCTCTTGTGACAGTCCTTTCCCTTTTCCCTTTGTGCTGGGTGAGTGAGAGAGGCTGGAGGGGGAGCTGCCCAGTGTGTCTTTGCTAACAGTGTCCCTCATCCCTGCTGCAGGCTGAGGCCTGTGGATGTTGAGTTCATGAAGGCTCTGCATGAGAAGGTCAACATTGTGCCCCTGATTGCCAAAGCCGACTGCCTGATCCCCTCCGAGATCCGGAAGCTAAAAGAGAGGGTGAGATGCTCTTTCTGTACAGTTATACCTTAAGTGGCAAGGATGAGCTGAGAAGGGAGGGGAGATAGATATGTGTGTTTATGTGTGTATGTGTATATATAGATATACATACACATACACAGTATCTGCACATACAGCTGCAGCTGTGCTCTGCTGTGAGAAGGGAAATCAGCAGAGAGGCTGACTGTAGAAGAAACATCAAATCCTTTTGCCATCTGTAGGCTATAGCAAACCATGGTAGCATAAACAGAATAAACCCAGCATTTCTTTGCTCAATTTCTTTGTTCAATTCCAGTATTGGTCAGTTTTACATCCTTTTGGTTTTGTCTTGCATGGACACAGATCCGTGAAGAGATTGACAAATTTGGCATTAAAGTGTACCAGTTTCCTGAGTGTGACTCTGATGAAGATGAGGAGTTCAAGCAGCAGGACAGAGAGCTGAAGGTAAGGAATCTGCTCAGCAGGGTCTGGGGAATCAGGCTCATGGGTGTGTGGGTCAGTCCAGAAGGAATCACAGCTGCCGTGCTTGTGCTGGAGGCCTGTGCTAGTGCTGCCCAGGGAACAGCCTTGGCTCATGTGGTGGATGGCCTGGAGAAGGTGCTGATGTCCTTGCTGGTAGCATAAAGTCAAGTGTGGCATGAACCCACAGCCCCTCTGTTCTCCCTCCAGGCAGTGTCAGTCTTTCCTCCATCTGCCCCAGCCTGTGTGTTTAAGATGAAAGCTGGGTTGTACAACAGTTCTGAGCACCTGTTTCTGGGTGATGCCATCAGCAAGGAGGAGAGATTTGTGAGTGTGGCACATTAGTTGCAGTGGGTGACACAGCATGATCAAACAGGCATATCTGGAGGCCTCAGCAGCCCAGTCTTTACTGCCTCCCAAGCCTGTGTGTGCATGCAGCACAACCTTGTTTCTCCTGTCAGAGAGGCACAATGGGCTTTGACTCCCTTCTGAGCAGAGAGGAGCACAGCCTGTACATTGCTGCTCTTGGTGTACATTGTCCCACTTGCTTGGTGACCCAGCCTCTTTGCTCTGGCTTCCTTGTAGAGCTTCCCCTTAAAGAAGGGATGCAGGCACCTGCAGAGACACAGCTTCCCTCAGGGCACCTGAGGTCAGGCTGGGAACTAGGCTGCCTGTAGATTCCCAGTGCTTTAGGCTTTTCTCTGCAACTGGGTTGTGGCACCCTGCTCTGTGGCACATGTGGATGTCCCTGTGCCTCTCCTACCAGCACGTTCCTCCTGCTGTTCTGCTGTGGCAGAGCTTGGCCCTGGTGCAGGGGTCCCTGTGCAGCTCGGGGTGAGCCAGGCTCAGCAGTGCTCTCGTTCCAGGAGAGTGCTCCCTTTGCTGTCATCGGCAGTAACACGGTGGTGGAGGCCAAAGGCCAGCGTGTCCGTGGACGGCTCTACCCCTGGGGCATTGTGGAAGGTAAGCAGAAAGCCTGGGACCACTGGGAGGAGGGGCAGGCAGGGATGGGGCAAGGACAGACAGGCATTTCCAACAGGGATGGCAAGGGAGAGCTGGGACTGCCACCTTTGGCACATGGCAGGGGACAAGGTAAGGGTACAGACTGAGGCACTGGGACTGGCTCAGGAGGTCTGTGTTAGTGGGAGTATATCCATCACCCTCCCATTGCAGATGAGGAAGAGAGGCTCCAGTGTGAATGGATGAATGCCTGAGCTTTAATGTGCACTAGGACATGGCTTATTAAGCAGGGCAGGCTGGGCATTGCCTGTTTAATTTCTGGGGAGAAGCTGTTGCCCTCAGCCAAACAATCATAAACCCTCATGTACTCCCTCCTCTGCTGCTGCTCCTGTAAGTGCTGGAATTGGAGGCTGTGCTGATGCACAATGTTGGTCTCCAACTTTCTTCCTTTCTAAAGGGAGAAATTTCATAAAGCCCTTAGGCAGAATAGCCCTGGAATGGCTTTTGCTGCTGTTGCTGATTTGCCCTTGCTGGTTTGTTGCTTTAAGACCTTGCAGCTTTAGATCCCAAAAGCTGATGTTTGCACTCATGGGCTGATGCCGGCTGCTCCTGCTGCCCAGCTGTTGGCTCTGCTTCCTCAGTGGTTCCAGAGGGGGCTGTGCCTGTTGGGATGCTGGCATTTGGCAGTAAGATCAACTCTGTGAACCCCTGTGCCTGATACAGCTGGTTTTCCCCAGCCCTGCAGAGAGGCAAAAAGGAGATCATCACAGCAGCACAGTGCTTCCCACAGCTCTGTCTGGAGCCAGGCTCCCCATGGCAGCAGCAGCTCTTTCAGCTCTCCATTGCCTGCTCTTGGCTTTGCCCCTCAGGGGCTGATTTTCTCTACAGGGGCCTTTTGATAAGTCCTAATTTCTGATGAGACAAGCAATTTACCTCCAGCACCAGCTGTGCTCACTGTGGTTATAACATCCCATGTACATGGGATCCTCTCTCAGGGCTCTGCTCTATGTGCTTAATTAATGCTTTTACACTGAAAAAGTCCTGGGAACAGAATGCCTTCAGCAGTCTGGCCTCAGTGTTGAGAAGTGCAGAGCACCATTGAGGCCTGTGCCAGGGCAGTGTTTGGGGATGATGAGGAAGAAGCCCTGGGGTGGGGTTTTAGTCCAGTCTGCATGTCCAGGAGCTGAAAAGGGGCTCCCTGGGGAGGTCTGGTGAGGTGTGAAATCCAAGCACTGTCCCATTGTTGCTTCCACAGTGGAAAACCAGGCGCACTGCGACTTCGTGAAGCTGCGGAACATGCTGATCCGGACACACATGCATGACCTGAAGGACGTCACTTGTGATGTCCACTACGAGAACTATCGAGCTCAGTGCATCCAGCAAATGACCAGGTAGGTCCCCACCTCTGGTGGGAGGGGTCTGACACCCTCTGTGGAGCTGGGCTTGCTCTCACAACAGCTCATTGCTCAGGAGGCTGTGGATCTGCTCGGGACTTGCTGGGCTGCAGCCTCCAGGACTGGCACTGAGAACTAAAATAGCAAATCCAAGCATGTTTCCTACAGCCTGAACACAAGGCAGGAATGCTTCTGAGAATCCACATTCCTGTCTCAGGATTCTCCATGCAGATATAGAGAAATAGGCCTGGAGATTGTTTTGAAGAGCTGTTTCTAGCAGTGGATGAAATACATCCAGCCTAATAAAATGGGATAAACCCTCTCTCTGGTGAATGATAGCTGTGTGCATTGCTGAACAGGAATGCATTCTGTGGTCTGCAGTTACATCTAAATAATAACACAACCCTTGGGATGCTGCTGTTTCAATGGGGCCCAGGCATTCAGTAAGACAACACATCTCCAAAGATTTCTTTGCATTGTCCTCCCTTTGCATTTGATGCTCTGTGGTTTTAGTCAGAATGATCAGAAAACAGAAGAGAGAACACTCACAGGCTTCTCATTTGAGACATCTATTTTTCCTTCTCCCTTCCATGACTGGTATACTGGTGAAAAAATTTGGGTTTAAGTAGGTCTTGGCTCCTCTGTTGTGAACCATTCCCTTTACTTCCTGCCAGCCCTGGCTGGGTAGCTCTGTGCTGCCACGTTGCAGAGCAGAATGGCTGTGCTTCAGCAAGGAGCAGTCCTGCCTGTGTGCCGACGTGCAGGTTGGCACATTCTCCTGACACACAGTGTATCCCAGTATTTTTGCATAGCAGACAAGCCTGTTTTTTTCAGCAGCAAGTATATGGAGTCCCAAAATAACTATGTTAAATGCTAGAGCTGGGTGAGCAGTGTCACAGCTGCTATTTAGGTAGGCTGTGTGTCTATTAAAAGAAGAGCAGAGTGAAAAAGTGGTTGCTATGCCTAGAGAGAGCTTCAGTTTGGTACCGTTCCTCACGCCATGATTAGTTCCTTGCCAGTGAACAAGTTTCATAAAACCAGCACAGGGCAATTTCTGGAGACTCGTTTTGGTAGGAGAGCCTGAGCTCCAAGGCTGGAAGTGTCTCAATAATGAGCCAATGGCGACTCCAAGTGGTGAACGCATGCAAGTGGCATGTTGAAGTTCCAATTTCAGCTCAGACCTCTTAGGCTTCTGCCACTCCCTCTTCATGTAATGACAGCTCCTGTCTTTTGAAAGAAAATCACCTCCTTCCTGTGTCCCCTACCTGCAGTTATGGGCACCCCAGCCCTCAGAGCAATGCTGCTGTGCTGTGCCTGTCCCATGCCTCCCATCCATGTGCATGCCACAGCTCTAGACTGGATTGCCCTACCGCCCCTCCACTTGGTTGGGTGTGTAATGCTGCATTGCTGGTGGCTCTGCCATGGGGAGTGACAGTCAGTGTGTGGTGACACCAAAGCCAGTCATCCTGAACTATGAGTGACTGCTCTTACTCCCTCTCTCCATCTCTCTAGCAAGCTGACTCAGGACAACAGGATAGAAAGCCCCATTCCTATCCTGCCTCTCCCAACACCAGACACTGAGACAGAGAAGCTGATTAAGATGAAGGATGAGGAGGTGAGTACCATTTCTGCCTGGCTGTCGGAGCTGAAATCCCAGGAGTTTCTCCAGGGTTGCCCTACAGAGGCAGTCCTGAGGCTTCCCCCTCCTGTGTCCCCCTGTAGGCTCCTGGGGTGGAGGACAGGGTGTGAAAGCTGTGACTTCCTCCCTCATGGAAACATAGCTCCATTCCACCCCAGACACAGGTGCCTCTGTCCTCAGGCAGGAGATAATACCCCCTGACGGTATTAAGCTCCAAAGGGCTGCCACAGTGTGGATCCACTGGTCCCTTTCTGACTCTCTCTTCTGTGTCTCCTGCAGTTACGGCGGATGCAAGAGATGCTGCAGAAGATGCAGCAGCAGATGCAGGATCAGTGAGAGGCAGGTACCCTGAGGGCAGAGGGGATCCCCCAGTGACCATCTGAGACCTGGCAAGAGCTGTGAACGTTTAGAAAAGGTTTCCTATTGTATAGAGACTCGTGGGCAAGAGCTGCACCCGCACCCTCTAATTTATTAGCAGCAGTGCTGGCTTTTCGACCAGCTGGATTGTGGAGGAGGCTGTTCACTTAACAGTTTACTGATGTGTATTTCTTTTTAAATAATTATTCTTTAATTTCTTTTTTTTCTCTCTCTTTTTTTTTTTAAAGAAACTAGCCTGGGACGTCTCTAAGGCATCCTAAAAAAATAAGAAAAAGATCCTCCTTTCCTATGTACTAATCTCTTGTTTGGAAATGCTCTGGTATTTAAAGTCCTGGTTCCTCTGGTGTACAAACTTATAGAGTATCTCTGTCAATGCACGTAAGTGTTTACTCCCAACTGAGGTGCTGTGCCCCTGTCCCTGTCCCCCTTGTCTGGGGCCAGCACAAGCATTGTAAAGGCAGCCATACCCTCCTGTGAGTTTGACCTGCACTACTTGGGCTTCTCAGCCTGGGGACAGTGCTGGCCCAGAGAACTGGGGCTGGGAGTTTCTCTGTGCACTGACCTGCTCAGGAGTCCTGATGATTGCCTGGTACCCTGTCCAGGTTTTTATGGGTTTTTTTGTTCAGTTGGTTGGTTTTGTTCTTCCTATCAAGAAAACTCCAGGATATTTGCACTGAGCAGCAAGAGACTGAGTGCCTCGAGGCTGGTTAGAAGAAAACTGTTCTCAGTTACATTTTTCTGGCAGAGAGGTTGTGTTGTTGGCTATTGCTTGCAGGAAGGTGATGGGAGTGAGCACCTTCTCTGCCATGGTTTCCTCTCAGAGCAGGCTGGAGGCAGTGGTAGAGGAACCCTAAGGCCCTGCAGTAGCTGGGTGAGGGTGTTTCATTGGTTTAGCTCTGGTCATCAGCTGCAGTGTGTCTTCAGTGTCTGCTCTTAAAAGCACTGTGGCATCCAGAGCACTTGGCCAAGACTGCTTTGGAGGGGATAGAAATCCTAGGGCAGGAATCCAACCCCAAATGCAGACCCATCCTCTACCCCCAGTCTTTGTAGTCCCAGCATATTGCTGGCTCTGAACTTCTCCTGGGGAAAGGGCCAGTTTTTGTAGGCTTGTATCTGAGGTCTGCAGGCAGTCTGTGTGGGCAGGAGTTGGGTCAGCCTGGCAGGTGCAGGACTGTCATTGAGTGAGGCTGAGCACAGCCCAGCAGGCTTGGCTCTTGCTCCTCTGCATTTCCCTCAGGCACTCATCCTTTCTCCCCCTCCTTATTTCCTGGCTCTTCCTGCCCTAGTGCTGGGAAGGCTGGTGGGTCTGCTGGGCAGAGATAAAAGCACTCTTTGGGCAGCAGCTCCTGTTCTGTTCTTGCTTCCTGCAGTATTTTTAACTTGAGTCCAGCCAGAGCAGAGCCCTGCAGTGTGATGTGCTGGGCAGGGCTCGCCAGCAACACTGCCACACTCACAGGAGTCAGGGCTGCTGGAGGGACAGACACTTGGCTCTTCCCTCTGCCTCCAGGGAGTGCAGCCATGGGCTGGGCCCTTCTGCTCCTTGGCTGACTCCTCTGTCCCCTGTCCCCTTTTGTATCTGCTTCTCCATCTCTGGCTCTCCCCAGTAGATCTCCCTGGGTACAAAGCACAGTGTTGGCCAGGAATAGCCAAGCCTCTACATTCTGTTACTGGGCACTGCATTTGTCTGATTCCTCCCATGGCCTTTAGAGTCCCAGTCAGGGTTTGTCCAGGTGGTGAGTAGGTTGGCTGGTTCCAGTTATTCACTGTACAGAGCCTCTGCTTAGCCAGAGCATGGGCTGTAGGGGCAGGGGAGAGACCCTGGCACCATGTGGAAGGACAAAGTAAGGATGGAAGGCCTTTGACAGAACTGTGCAAGCTGGGCAAGAGCAGTGTTCAACAACGTTTGGGTTGTTTTATTTTTTTTCATGCTCCCTGTTTTGGGCTCATGAGTGGCAGTGCCATCCTTGGAGAGCAAGGAGAGCAGAAGGATTCAGCTTGACTTCAGTAACATGAAGGACCAAAGCACCTGAGAGGAAGTATAACCTTTCTTTGCATGATGTGCTTACTTGGGCAGTGGAGTAGCCTGAAACAGGACCTTCTTCCAGGTTTTCCAAAAGGATGGACAGCTGAGTTCTTGGCTTTGTCTGTGCTAGCATAAAAGGAAACCTCTTGAAGTACCTGTCCCCTCTTTTCTTACACTAATCTTGGTGAGGAGGATGTTGTGTTCCAAATGAGCCCTGTCCACCTGGAGATTTTCCTCTTTCAAACAGATTCATTCCTAAAAGATAAAGAAGACCTTTTCCCTTTAGCATGGACATAGAGCAACTGTCATCTTTCATGCTGGGCTGTGCACAGAGGTGCTGTGTGCTGGTGAAAGCACAGGGTACACTGGTCACAGGCAGGCAGGGTTGCTGAGGGTGGATCTGTCCATCCCTCCAGGTGGGGAAGTCTCCATCAGCTCAGTGCATGTGCCTCCTACATCAAGTCAACAGTCACAAGCCTGTCCTCTACAGAGAGCTGAAGCTACAAGCTGGCAAAGATGGTTGAAGTTGCATTTAAGAAAAAACACACAGGAGTGAGGCACCAGAGATGGCTTCTACAGAGGGGTGGTGGTACCACTGAAATCGCGTCTCTGTGTAGGAGGTTCCCTGCCCTGAGTGCCAGAATTTAGGGACTGCTTGGAAAGGGATTAGAGACTGATTTTTGGGGACATTAGGGGTTCAGATTCTGGCCTGGAAAGTGGAATCTGTTTATTAAAGGAGTGTGTTGTACTGTGGCATCAGTTCTCACAGTAAGTGGAGAAGAGACTCCTGAACACGGGGAGCTTGGCCATGTGGCTCTGGCAGTGAGAAGTGTGGATAGGAAAGTAAATTACCACCTCCCCTCATGCAACCCTCCACAGCCTCACATCTGATCCCTACACCCCCTGGCACATTCCATGCCTCTGCCAAGCTTTGTCCTGCCGAGTGAGTGGCTGCAGGGATGGTGTCCCACTCCACAGCTATCCCAGGCTGCAGCTGGGGCTGTTGGTACATCTTGGCCCCTGTGCCTGACAGGATGGATCCATGGCATGAACTCCTTGTGTGCTGCTGCTGTGCTGGTCCTGCCTGTGCAGTCCTTGCTGCCTCCTTGCATGTCTCCCCTCAAAGGAGGGGCTCCCACTCCTTGTGCTCTGCCATGGCATTCCCTGCTCCTCATCACAAACTCTGCTGTGCTTTAATGCTGGCTTGCTCCTGCCATGCACCTTTCTCACCCCCTGCTCCATTCCTAGGCTCTATGTTTCCTGTCCATCTGTTGGGTTATTATAATTATATTTTTTTGTAAATTTCTGTTTGAACATTTTGTCATTGTGAACAAAGAAAACGAAACCTTTTAAACATATCCATTTTATTAAATGATTATTGTTATTAATATTAATGTTTACTACCTGAATTGATCAGTGAAATAAATACATTCAAAAATCCAGCCTCTTTCTGTTTAATTTTCATCTCACTTGAGCAACATTGGTGATACATTATGGGCAGGAGAGAGCAAAACTGACCCTATTTCTCCTTTTATCTAATTCAGTCAGAGCAGGTTTCAGGCAGGCTCCCTGCATGGGATTTCTGGCCTGTTTATTCCGGAAGCTAGCAAGATGATCTTGAAGGTTCTTCTATATTCAAGCTTCCCTTAGGAGTGGTGTCTAAATCGTCAGTGGTCAGCTGGGCAAGATCCAGTCCCAGGAAATCCAGTTTGTAAGTAGCCAGGAGAGCATTGCCAAGTCCATGCTGCATGCAGAGCCACCGTGGGTCTGACTGTAGATCAGCTCCATGCCACACCTGGCCTGAACAGCTGCCCTGTGAATAAACATAGCACCAAACACGGGATGAGGTAAGTTTGCTGAACAAACTTACCCTACAGTAGTCAAGCTGCTCCCAAGTGGAAAACAGGCCTTGCAGGGTTAGTTTGTTAGCCTAAGATCTCTTTCCCACTCTGCCTGCCCACCACAGTGAAACATCTGGAATTATCTGCTCCAATTTTGTAGAAATTTAAAGTTTAATTGTTTTCTTTAGAGCATAAAAAATTTCCCTTGGGTAGGGCCACATTCTGCCATTTCTTGCACCCTCAATTCTCTTAACATAGGAATATGCAGGGCATTCATCATTTCTGCTCTCTAGGATGTCCACAGTACAATGTAACAGAGTTGAGTTCAATGGGGTAACAGTTTCACAAGGTGATTCTGGTGGCCTTAGGCTAGGGAATGCAGTGTATGCCTGGTCAGGCTGATGGCAGAGAAATGTCTGTGAAGCTGCCATGGCCATGAGAAGACGTGATTCTGCCTGAATGTCAATTTGACCCTTGGACTGACCTGCTGATGTATTCATGTAATGCAGCTTCTGAATAAAGCATGTGGCCAGTCTTTCTCAGCAGCTGCACTTGCCAAGGGCTGTGGGCTCACTTGGCAGCCTGAAGAGCAGTTCCTCAGAGCACTCTTTCCCAGTCTCTTGGCTTTCCTGTGAATCCAGCTAGTTTTGTTTTGATGTAGACAGTGAAATGCCAAGAGTTATATTTTACCCCATACCAATCATGAGAGGATGCAAATGTCTGAAAAACCTGTCTCTGGAAAGATGGATGGACTGGAAGACCATGTCTATCTGCAGATCTTTCACTAATAAATAGTAGATTTGTGTCACTGCTTCAAGGGAAACCTGAGGGTCAGCACCCAGAAAGTGCTAGGTGTCGCCAGTCTGCCAAGTTTTCCTGGTGAGATGGGAAACCAAAGGTCACAGTGCTCAGGGAGTAGGGTACAAACCAGTAACATCACCTTCCAGTCTGAAGTGCATTTTGAGTTACTGTGCCATTGAGACTTTGTAACGTTTCTGCTGGGCTGCACCTGTGGGCCCAGAATCACAGTTACCACTACCGACAGCATCTCTCCCAGCAAACGTGTTCTTGTGAGCACTGGCAGCTCCTGTTTCTTGGAAGACTTGCTCAATGAAGCCTCAGCTTCCGGTGGCAGGCAGCAGACTTGCAGGAAGACCTCATGTGGGAGGTGTCCCTGGGATGAGCCTGACCCTTATCTTGGCAGCCAGCTGCAAGGGGATTATCCGGGAAGGCAGCTATGCACACGCTCTTGCACTGGCTGGACTGCCTCCAGACCTTTCCCTTGTGTTGTAAAGCCAGCAAGAAAGCAAGGATTGAACTACTCTGGTAAGTCAACAATGCTATTTTCTAGTCTTTTTTATTTTTAATTGATTGACGAGTAGAATTTGTAAAGCACAGAAAAATGCTGCCTTGTTGCAGGTATGTGTAATTGTTCTCCTGGAGAAGTTACAGAAGCTCCTGTTCAGTGGCATGAGACTGTAATATAAAAAAAGCTTGTTGACCATGTCTCCCAGCACAGGTGATTATTCAGCTGCTGGAGCAGTGTCTAGCATGAAAAATTCCACTGGCCTCCATCATCAGTGGTCAGCACCCTTTCTGCAGCCAAAGACTGTTTATCACTTTTTTTCAAGGCTGGAAAGGCTATTTTTTACTCATGGTAGTAGTAAATTTATTTCCGAATCTCTTGCAGTTTGCATGAACTAAGCTCTGCTTACAGATGTAATCCAGAGCTATGATATGGCATGAGAAATTTCATATTCTAGTTTTTGATTCCTTGACAGAAATTTTCTTGGCTACTCTGATAATGCACCTCTAGTAGTGCTGAAAACACAAGAACACAAGCAGCTCTTGTACACTTCTGAGGACTAGTGAAAATGTATTTGATGGCTGCAGCTAAGCCTTCCAGTAGCCATGTATTCATATCCCTCCTCAAATCCAGAGTTGGAAGACCATGAAAATTCCCTCTCCTATAGTGAGAGACCAAGAATTTGCTCTCTTTTAACTCTGTTCTTTTCAGAGCTCTCATGTCTCCGGTGGAGGACACCAAATTCACCCAACTTTAGAAACATCCTCAGAACAAAACAACAAAAGACCTGGGCTGTGGTGTCAGTCCTAGAGTGCGAGGTGTCTGGTCTCCACCTCATCCAATCTCACCAGGAAAGTGTTTGCAGGTGAAAATGAACAGTGGAATTCTCTTGTCCCTCCTTGGCTTCCTCCCACTCGTGACACCCACGTGCCCTGTGCCCTGCAAGTGCACCACCAACATCACTGATTGCTCATCCAAAAACCTGACTGTAGAAAAACTGCCCACTGCTTTCCGTCCTTCGGCTGAAATCATCCACCTCGCTTCCAACAGGCTCACCTCTATTCCCAACGGGCTCTTTGACAGCCTGAGGAGCCTCCAGGTAGTCTACCTGCAGGGCAACCCTTGGGAATGCACCTGTGACATCCTCTACTTGCGCTCCTGGCTCCAGTGGCAGCAGAACCGCAGCCTGTACAGGGATGTGAGATGCAGCTCCCCGGAGCACCTGCGGGGCCGGATTGTCGCCTACCTGACAGAAGATGAGATCATCTCCACATGCCAGCACTGGTACTGCAGCCTGGCTCTCCTCTCTCAGATCTCTCTCTTCATCCTCCTTTTCCTTCAGGGTATCTTGGTTATCTTCATCATTGTCTACCTGCAGAAATTTCGGAGAATGACTGCTGAAGTCCGGAGCACCACCCGAGAACTAGACCATCAGGTAGACCCTTGTGTATCTTCTTCATAAACCCCTCCAACAATGATTAACATCACAAGACAGAAGACTCTCCTCCCTTTGGGGGATGCTGTGCCAAAGTCCTGTAGTTTGTGATACCCAGAGGGGACAATTCAGTATAGCATCTAATCCTGACTACAGTCTTCAGCAGGACTTGAACTGATCAGACACTTGCTGTGTTCCTAAAGAATCAATCTCATATTTTTTTCAATGCTTTAAATTCTTTAGCATGATCTTGACTGCTTTCTGAGCTGGAAGTGGTTTGGTAGACTAAGGAAGTCATAAACTACAGCGACCAGAACTGACTCAAAAGCTCATAAGCTCATAGGGGCTTCAGTGCTCAATCCCTCCCCTCGTACAGTATTCCAGCTGTATTTCCCAGGATGCTTCTAGCTGTGCTGGATCAGGTGAGGACAGAGCAAACTGTTTGAGTACTGAGCTAGGACAATGGAGAAATAGTTTCCTTCTACTACCACAGACAGTATTAAGAGCTTTGGACTAGGGATTTAGTCTTCTCCTGCCTTAGTTTTCCAAGTATAAGGGAAAGGAAATATCTTCTTGCTTGATGCTTCTTTTCCAATGTTCTTCTGGGGGAGGGAGGACATATGTAGAAGCCCACACATTTTACCTTATCTGCATTCCTTTTAATCTACTTTAGTTTTAATACTGACTTAAATGAGTGAGACTGGGGCCCTGAATCTTTATGAGAAATTCTTCCTGAAGACAAGAATTGTTTGACTGTACCTGTATGGCATCTGGCACCTGGCATGAGAGATCTGTTCTTGAGAGACTCATACTGCAAACCCCACTGATGTGCCTACTGCTGTTTATGATGTCCCTTAATTATTTTTGAAATAAAGCAAAATTGAAATAAAATTATGCATGATGATGCAAATGGCTTATTTTTCTATTCTGCACTGGGTATCTTGCATGCAGTTGTGCTCCCTGGAGTTCCTCACCCTCAGACTTTGTGCCAAGCAAAACAAATCCTGAGGGTAGGTGGGGAAATTACTGGAGTGCATGGTAGGGTTAAACTCTGGCAGCTGCTGGCTTCTACCATGGGCCAGGAGAAACAGGGAGTTTCTTCTAAAGCCACCGCGTGGATGCTTATTTTGCAATGCAGCTGGAATGGAGAGGGCATTTGGTGGGGCCAGCAGGCTGTGGGTGACCAGCAGGGGAATGTCACTGCTGCAGCCCTTCGGCCCCCAAACCCGAGCCCCGGGGGCTCCATTCCCCACTCAGCTCACACACACATGGAGCTCAGCCACGAGAAGAGCCCTTTGCCCGGGGACTGCGGTGGTGACGGGCAGCTGGTGGCAGGGGACAGGGCAGGGTGGGGCAGTGACCAAACAGGAGGGGGGAAGGGACACGGGACAGACGGGGACACCGGTGGGACACGGCACAGGCAGGGGACACGGTGGGACAGGCGACAGGCAGGGGACACCGGTGGGACAGGCGACAGGCAGGGGACAGTGCCCGGACCCCGCGGCGGCCGAGCGCCCCCTAGCGGCCCGCT